>JAYESA010000018.1:18392984-18642984 GCA_036927795.1 Iris macrosiphon | reverse complement strand
TCCTATAGTATCCGGCTAATCCCAAGAAACTTCGAATTTCTGCCACAGACTTTGGTGTTGGCCAGGATTTAACAGCTTCCACCTTCTTTGGATCTACTGAAATACCTTCTCCGCTGATAATGTGACCTAAAAATGATATATGATTTAGCCAAAACTCACACTTACTGAGTTTAGCATACAATTTCTCCTGTCTTAGGGTTTGCAATATTACCCTTAGATGCTCTTCATGTTCTTCTTTATTTTTTGAATATATAAGAATGTCGTCGATGAATACAATCACGAACTTATCCAAATACTGATAAAATATCTGATTCATCAGATACATAAATATAACAGGAGCGTTAGTTACCCCAAATGGCATAACTAGAAACTCATAATGTCCATAACGAGTCCTAAAAGCTGTTTTCTGAACGTCCTCCTTCTTGACCTTTACTTGATGATATCCAGACCTGAAATCAATATTTGAAAATACCTTAGCTTCTCCTAATTGATCAAATAGTCCATTGATCCTGGGCAAGGGGTATTTATATTTGATTGTCACTTCATTCAAGGCTCTATAATCAATTACCAATCGTAGAGTCCCGTCTTTCTTTTTCACAAAAAGCACTGGTGCACCCCATGGCGAAGCAATGGGTTGAATAAACCCTTTTGATAATAATTCTTTTATTTGCTTGTTTAGCTCAGCCAATTCATCTTTATTTATCGGGTATATTTTCTTAGCTATAGGTGCTGCTCCAGGCACCAAATTGATAGAAAATTCTACTGCTCTATCCGGTGGTAATCCTGGTAATTTTTCTGGAAATACATCCTTAAAATCTTTCACTATCCTTGGAAATTGTTCCTCCTTTAGTTCATGAAACCTTCCTTGCACTGGTTGTTTAAAATTTTCTAATTCCTTAGCATCAAATTCTTTCTGGTCTCGAACAAATTCATAGAATTCTCCATTAGTGAGCTGGAATAGAACCTTCCCTTAGGCACAATCCATACTTGCTAATATCTTGGTCAACCAATCCATTTAAAGTACTATATCATAATTATTCATTGGAAAAACTAACAATCTTACCCGAAAAGCTCCACCGTCTAACTTAGCTGGACATGCTTCACAAACCCGGCTAACTTCTATCGTGCCACTACCCGTAAGACTATTTAATTTCTTAAGAAATGGTTGCGATTTGATTTCATGAAGAGCTATAAATGCTAATGCTATAAATGAATGGATTGCCCCAGAATCAAATAATACTAATGCCGGATAAACTTAAACTAGAATAGTACCTGTTACTACTTCTCCGACTAGTTCTGTTTCATCAGTATTCATCATAAATGCCTGCCCTTGCCTTTTCCTCTTCCCAGTCTGAGGCTGTTTTGCTTTCTGAGCTTGTTGGAATTAGTAGGCTTGGGGTGCGAAGGGTGGTCATCGTTGATTCCCATAAGTCAACATAGCTTGAGGTGTTGACGCTTGTATCAGAGGTCGATGATCATTTTCTTGAAGCATAGGCCTGATGTTATTTCTTCGGAACGTGGGTCGTGGTTCCTGATGCGGGTTTTGCATTATTAGCCCTAAGGTTTGTTGTTGTGGACACTGGCTAATCTGATGCTTATCTGATCTGCATCTTAAACAAAGACCCAAGAATTTTCTATAGTCATCCCTCACGTGCCCAGATTTTTGACAAAATTTACAAATGATTGGTCTTTTCAAGGTACCAGTTTAAGAGCGTTTGGACGGTCCTTGCCACGGATGCCTTGAGGATGAAACTCCTACTTCCAAAGTCCTTTTCTGAGATTGAGACCGAAATGGTTGCTCTTTATTTAGCATTCTTTCCTGGCTCCTTGCTGCTTCAGTTACCTCTGGATAGGTTTGGCATCGATAGGCGGTGACTCTACTCTTCAGTTGGCTCCCTAGTCCTTCCAAGAATCTAGATACCTTAGTTTCCTCATCGATTATTAGATTTGAAGCAAAATGACTAAGCTTGAAAAACTCTGCAACATACTCGTCTACTGTGAGCTTCTCCTGCTTTAAATGAGTGAACTGCCGTTCTAACTCGATTTTAGTCGATTTTGGAAAGAACCTTCCTTCAAATTTCTTCTTAAATTCTCTCCAAGTTATTTTGTCCTCTGAATCCTCTGGTGTTCGGCACTCCACCAGTGTTCAGCAATATCATCCAATTGGATTCAGATTGTAGATACCATATCCTCATGATTAATTTTTGCTGCTTTTAACAGCCCTTCTATGGTTCTAATCCATTGTCCGGCTTCGATCGGACTTTCTGTTCCGTTAAACTTGGGAGGATTTAGGTTCCTAAAGTCTTTTAGTGAACCATCTCTAGAATTGGCAGATGTTCGCAGGTGTTCCAATACCGTGGCAGTTGTGGCTTGAGCCGTATCTGCATGCTGACTGTTAGACTCCAGAATCTATTGGAATAACTTGTACATATCCCTAATAGATGGTTCCGTCTGAGTTCATGAGGATGAAGCATGGGATTGGTCATGATTAGACATTGTCCTGAAAAATTCAAATTTAATTTCTCAGGAATAGTCTTGAGATTCGAGGATAAGGAAAAAGATATTGAAAATCTTAAGAGTTTTTGAGCAATAGTGGAACATATAGGCACAAGGATAATGAAGAAGCATATTTCATTCACTCATAACCAAAATGTGATAAAAAATATGCTGCTAGGGTACTAGTCATCTTGCACATAGGCATATATACATATTTAGACTATTTACATTCCCCACACTTCCTTTCTCCCTAACTTATATACATATACACATACACCCTTGCCATTCACAAAAGACACCTAGTAGATAAAAGATCCTTTTTCACCATTGTACTCTCTTCCTTTTTTTTCATTACCTAAATCATCATCTCCCGAATTCTGATGATAGTCGCCTCCGGGTGAGCATTCTGCCATTCCTCCAAGGTTCCATTGTAGTCATTTTTATTGGGATCCGGATCCTCAGATGATTGAGCCTTAATAAATATATAATAATTTGTCCTATTGAAAAACAATTCTCTTTCATCACTGAGATCCGACACTACCGGGTACTTAATCTCGTAGTGTACTCCATAGGCCCTCGTCATCTGTTTATGCGCCAGTCGCCACTTTTTTTTTGCAAAATGGTAATAATTATCTAGACTGTGGCTACAATTTCCCAATCTGGCATAAGGCATGAATTGATGCATGATCTACAATAAGGAACTTCAAGTTACTATCATCCCATAAGCATCCCGATAAAATCTTGTAATATGATTAGCCCTCCCTAAAATCACCGATACGGCTTATCCTAAAGTATCTCTAAATAATAGTTAAGGAATCCAGGGTTCACTTATACAAGTTCCTAATCTATATCATGTAATATGTTTCCTTATGATACCTGGACTTGCACCTTATCTTAGGTTCTTCATATTCAGGACCTACCTAGGTTTCCTAAAAGCATGACCTGCATGGGCCACCACTAAAAAGACGTGTCACGCCCTGCTTCCCAAGATACAGTGAGTCGGGTACGTAACTACATCCCCAGGCTACGCCCCATACGAATACTACCATACCCGTATCAGCGATTGTCCCCTGTAAATCTTTTAGAATAAAATACAAGTCATGCTAAGGTAATTAGGCAATACAACTAAAGTCATATAACTCTAGTTAATATACAACTAAATAAGTATTTACAATAACTTCTCCTTAATATACATAGTTTCCGTTATAAAATATACTTGGTGCTGTACTTCCTGGAATTATTCGAAGATTATTCCTCGATCTCGTCCACTTTATAAAGAAGTAATATTTCTTCATGTGCTTCATCTTCTCCTAATGAACAATACTAGGTCGTCAGAATGACATGCAAGTTCTCGGTCAAGAACGGTGAGTAAATAAAAGATATGATAGTAAGATAAGGAAGAATAACATTTATATAGGAAATAAGGAGGTGAATCATAACTTAGTATCTATGACTTGAACAATTCCTAGACTAGTATTCCTATAGTATCTAATAAATCAAGCAACACACATCCCTATGTCACTACCATAATACACAACCAATTTTCCTAAATGTTGATACAATTTGGAGAACAATCCTTAAATAATACTTTAACTAGTTTTTCGCCAATAATCCCGTATACCAGGGATCAGGTTATGACTTGATGGCACGGTGCTTAGAATCCGGCCCTGCCCTTATGGGCTTAAATCTTGAATTCACCTATTCGATGGTTTTGAATCGAAATAGGTGCACTTATATTCAAGTGACTTGAACGAGATGGCACGGGGTTATGATCCGGCCCACCCTCTTTTCGGCCTAAATCTTGAATTCACCCATTCGATGGTTTTGAATCGAAGTAGGTGTACTTATATTCAGGTGACTTGAACAGGATGGCACGGGGTTATGATCCGGCCCAGCCACTTTTCGGCCTAAACAGAAAAGTGAGCTAAGCCTCACCCGCTCACTTCGCAAGGCCTTACGAAAGAGCTTTAACTGCTGATCAGCTATACATATATAATAATTATGTTATGGAATTTCACAGGTGGTATTTATATTGTTCTCCCTCACCCAATACTTTCTAGCCTAAATCTACAAACAATCCTTATTCTATTTTCTTGTATTCAGGTTTCTGCTCTGTGTATCACTTTAACCATTGTTTATGCAAAATGCATTTCCAGGATGATACAAAATACATACTTTTTATTTTATTCATAATCCAGAATACAAGTGTTAAGTTATCAAACATAATTCTGGAAATATTAATTATGCCGAGCAGATTATCAGGTAGTTAGATCTTGTTGAGTGACTTGTGTCCGTGTCCTACGCATCCTAGACTTTTACTAATCGTCCCCTAATTAATTTACAGTCGTTGGGGGTCTGTCGCAAATATATATATATATATATATATATATATATATATATATATATATATATGTATATATATATATGTATATATATATATAGTTTAGAGTTTTGGGAAATCAGCGATATTCCTGGATGTCGAAATATTGGTTAACTCCCGAAATTCTTTAAAATTTTGGCAGAGTCTCATTTGTATTTCGGCTTCCAGAATTTTAATAATTTTATATATTCGACCCGGAGCAACCCTCCGTAGCATTTCCGGGCTCGCCGACCCCTTCGGTGGAGCAACTCTCAACACCGAAACACACGCAATAGATTATAAAAATAATTGTAATGGAAAGACTTCTTTCATACCTTAATGGGCTAGCTAATTACTTATTGGGTTATTGGGCAATAGTTGCCTTCCAATGCTGCACAGGTTTCAAGCAATCCATAATCCTTATTAAGACAATTTAAATCCATAATTCTTAACATTTAATAGATGAAGGAATTAACTATATATATATATATATATATATATATATATATATATATATATATATATATATATATATATATATATATATATATTAGATTTTAGTATTCAAGGCCTAAGACTTGTATAGACAAAAATTATTCACGTTCATTATATGTACTATATGCAAACTTTTATGAGATAAACAATAATTTTTAAATTAGAACTTATGCAACTAAAGTTACCCTAACGTACGGTACATATAAAATACATGTTTAAACTAGGTAATCCTAACGAAATACACTAAAATAGGTATAATTTAATTTTGGACAGAATTAAATTTATCTAAATAAATTGACAAAATGTCAAGTAACTTATTTAAAACTATACCAAGTGTAGTTTAAAAAATTTATATTATCTTAATGATAAGTACTATCTTATTTATATAATAGGTCTTCGCTTTTCATGTATCCCCTCTCTCTCTCTCTCTCTCTCTATATATATATATATATATATATATATATATATATATATATTGTCAATACATATTAATACCAACACTATATCATCCAATTAAACATGTAAATGATAATTTTCCTTATGTCCTAACATTCATTGATTTTAAAGAGGAACACACGCACACACACACACACACACACACACACACACACACATATCCATATTCATATTCATCTAGGTTTATATATATATATATATATATATATATATATATATATATATATATATATATATATATATATATATATATATATGAACTAGTTAGTTATAGAGCTAATTAATAATTATAATTATGATAATTGTGTATCCATTTGTGTCCTACCTAGGGCATCAAGATACGTGTGTCCACATTATACATATTCACATATATATATAGATTATGTATTCACATATATACATATGTGTTAATTTATTCCAAAATCTTTAAAATACCCATTTAATGAAATCCCTAATTCAATTCCAAGGAAAAGAATAATGAAAGGAAAGCAAGGATGAGGACTTGTCTTTGTTTTGAGCAACCTAAGGTTCTTCCAAGTTTCCAATTTGGCACTTAGTTCCTTCCCAATTTTCTATGAGAAATTGAAATCAAATCATACTCTAATTTAGGTCTAGGAGAAGGGTTGGGGAAGGAATGAGAATTTACCTAACTTGGGAAGAGGGAAGAGGAGTTGTGAAGTTGGGAGAGGAGGAGCTCAGCGGCGTGTGGGTCCGGCGGCGGTGGCGTTCGGCGACGGTAAGCGTGCGGGTCCGGCGGCGGTGGCGTCTGGCGACGGCAGGGGCATCGTGGCCGGCGGCGGTGGCACCGTCCGGCGGTGGTGGCACGGTCCGGCGGGCGCGCGGGTAGCAGCTGCAGCAGCAATAGTAAACATGGCAATAGCAACAGCAGACTATGAGGAAGTAGAGGTTGGAGAAGAGGACGATGGGAGGAAGAGATAAGGTTCTGAGGGGATTAAGTAGGAGAGGGGTTAGGTTTATTGGAAATGTATAGGGGAGGAAATGGAGCCAAGTTTTCCATAGAGAATGAAGATGAAGGGAGGAGAAGACATGTAGGTCATGACTCATGAACCTGCTGTTGGTTTTTCTTTCCCTTCCCATGGATTTTGGGAATTTGCATAAAATCCCCTCTCAATTCCAGAATTTGATGAGGCTAGTTTGTAAATTGGTATTTACATAAGCCTAACTATATATATATATATATATATATATATATATATATATATATATATATATATATATATATATATTGGAAAAGAGAAAAAAAATGTAATGGCAGTTATGAAAGCTTAGGTACTGGTTGTTACATCAGTTGCAATAACAACTGAGTGCTGTAGTAATGCTTAGCAGCAACAGTACCAGTGTATTGCTTTATGATGGAGGAATATTGAAGCAGTGGCAGTATCATTAGTTCAGATCCAGGGAAGGGTGTTGGGTAAGTTGTATCAGTGAGCAGCATCTTGTGCACTGAGTTGGGGTAAAGTCAGGCTAAGTAGAGGTTAGGACTGATACCTAAATGTGATGTCTGATGTCTGATACTCAATGTATCAAGAAGAGAAGTGAGATAATAGGCAAGATAGGTGTTGGTGCTGGTAAGTGTTCATAAGTTAAGGTATTGGGTGATAACATATACTAAGGTATTAGTTATAGTATAGGTAGTTAGTCTAGATATTAAGTATACTGACTAGTAAGTATAACTAGTGTAATATATTACCTAGTATATATAGATACTTAGTATAATAGTTAGTATAACCAGTATTGCCTAGTATTAGCTAGATATTAGTTGTCATGGGCTAATTACCTTAGTTATAAACCTAAAAATCTAGGTATGACCTAGTATCTACCAATTTAGACTTGTAGTCAACCTAGAAGCTAGGAATAGACCTAAAACCAAGGTAACACCTAGTTAAGACTTAAGTTTGAACAAGTTTGACTACTTTGACTTAGAGTTGATTAAGTTTGACCATTTTGACTGGTATGACCTAAAAATGGCCTATAGATCATATTTTAGCATATTTTAGTATGCTTATCATTCATTACACCAAATAACATGATATTTCATATATATGTCAGTGTAACACCAGTCCATACACAGATTGGTATTATCAGCTCAGGACCTCATGCGTGTATATTCTCTGATAGTTTTCTGTATATGATATCTTCTATGTTTCTTGTATCTAGTGTAGTTATTCTTGATTTCCTGATATGTGGTTACACTAATTGGTGTATTCTGGATCCCGTCATGAGATATTATTTTTTGTTGGACCCTGTATATGTCTTATAATTTCTGTACACGCTCTATGATTCCTGTACATATATAGATACAGATTCTTGAGAAGGTTGGCCCCCTGCTTTGCGAATCCTGTATCATAACGTGTCATGGTTGGATCTGCTATACCAGTTGGGGGTTGTAGAGTGTTAGTTAGATATGTGATCATACCCACCCTGTACAAGTATTCCTGTATAAGTACCCTGTTAGTGTTAATCATATACTTCACGTATGATTAGCCAGGCCCTGATTCCTGTACAAGTTTCTAAGCCAATCACATGTCGAAGCTAGTACTATCTCACTTAGTTAGTTATATTTTTTGACTCTTGTATATGATGCTCATCTCTCTTGTACTATTTATAGCATTTTTATATTCTGTATATTTTCTATTCATGCTCTATTTATCTTGTATATTATCTCTATTTACTGTTATATAGTCTTTATTATTTATTTGGAACTGCTGTTAGAGGTATGCTTCGCTCCAATCCTGACTGGATATATTTTTTAGATAATTTAGATAACTGGTATCCTATACAGTATGGACCTCAGGACGTAGTGGGTGTAGAGTTAGAGATGGTAGTTCAGGATGAGCCGATACCGGGGGATGATCAGCTAGTTACAGATGTTTAGACTCTTATATTGGTTATGTCTCAGTTTAGACATTTTGTCATGTATTATGTTTGAGACTATTGTGCTGGACTATTAGACTTGATTATGAGTTGTATTATTATTTGTGATTCTATTTCTTATATTCCATATCGTGCTACATCTTCCTCTAGTTTTATTGTGGTTGAGTATTGCTTATTATTTGTCCTCTATTTGGAGTTGAGATATCTTGATAGGTACATATATATTCTGTGAGATGTTTAGATAATATTGTTGACCTAGACAGCGTTCTACCGTCGAGCTGCGGCGTAGGCTGGACGTACCCATGTTATCGTACCTTTACACCGTGTGTGGGTTGTGACACGAGTAAAATGTCAAAAATGCCCCCTCCCTCTATTCTCTCTCCCCAACTTTCTCTCCGGCAACTCCCCCCCTTTCTCCAGCGCCGACAGCCGGAGGAGAGGGGAGGCGTAGCAACAACGAGCAGCAACAGCAGTAGCGTGGGGAGGCACGACGCTGGGAGGCGCGGCTGTCGGAGGCGGGGGAAGCTGTAGCAGTAGCGACATGGGCGCAGGGCTTGCCGGTTGCCGGGGGTGCACAACAGCTGCGCATGTGTAGTGTCCCGCTTCGCGTTGGCAATATGTACGAGAAATATCACTTTGTTGGCTCGAGATGAAGCCTTCTCGAAGAGTTTTTCGATCGAAACACAAGACGATTGATCTAGGTGAGTGGGTAGAACTTCATTATCTGATTCTTTTATGCCTAATAAAAGAATTTGGTTTTTATAAATGCTTGTGCTAAGATTAATGTTCATAAGAGAATGATAGAACCCGTTTATGCATGCTTAAAAGAGAACTTGTATTGTTTGTCTAATGAACGAACCCTTGCTATACTAAGTATAGAAATGAATGTTGCATGCTAAGTTACACCAAACTACTGCCATGCTAATAAGAAGAGTAAACGATTTGCTTGAACTTGTGAATCCATTGTATGCTAAGTAAGAGTAGAATTGTATGCTTTAGTTAAAAGAGATAGAAGAACTACTACCATGCTTGCTTAAACAGAGATTTCTTGCCTGTTCTCTATCGTACTGAAAGAGATAGAAATTGCATACTAGATTTATAGAACTGTTCTTATTTGTTACTTGTTAAAAGAACTAGATTGCTTGAACATAGAATTTATCATTTAAACTCTTCTAGAGTATTGATGGTTATGAACCTCGTACATCGATGGTTATGTGTCTCGTACATCGATGGTTATGAACGTCGTACATCAATATGATCAGATCGAAGAAGAGATATTATAGAAGAATTGCTTGTTCATTGTCTGCTTGCATCATATAGTTTTTATCTGATAGAAATACATTCATGCAGTCTGGACAAACTTGTGCACAAGGACGTAACCTCTTGATCGGTTCCTGGGGCATTGGAAATCGTTCGGCCTGGGAGAGGATAAGACACCCTAAGGCTTGAAGACCTCGTGATTAAGAAATGGTGTGAGTCTATTAGTGAGATGGGCTTGAACGTCCCAACTGTTAATCATGGGTTTCAATGGACCATGATATAGTTAGGTCGCATGTTAGGATAGTCTTCTTGCATACCAAACTTTTTGATGCAGAGATGAACAAAAAATAAAATATTATTCATATATGAAAATTGTTGCTAACTTGTATGTCTGTTGCAGGGATAACCATCCGGCCGAGGGTATGAATCACTGTATAAGTGATTACTAGTTATTATTTATATTTCTTATCGAACTGCCCATAAGACTTGTTTATTTTGTGAGTATATGTTGTAAAAACCCCTAATTTTAAAACATAATATTTATTTACTTATGCACTAAAATTTATTTATAGTATCTCTTAGCCTATTAGAAAATAGAATTTATTGAATTTTAATTACTAGGTAAATATTCATCTAGAAATTTATGGAGCAAAACTATTATTTTATCTTATTTTATTTTATGTAGGATATATTTGTAAAAGGATGATAGATTATTTTTAGATTGTACAAATAAATTTTTCTGAATTTTGATACCATTTGTGCATGTATAAACAAATAGTAGTAGTAAATAATAATAATAGGAATAAAAACAAATAAAAAGAAAAGAAAGAAAGAGAAAAAGAAATAAATAACAAAACTCTAAACAATCCCTAAAGCCCTTAACTAATCAAACCCTAAACCACTATCCTTAAAACCCAATACCCCAGACCTGCTTAACCCAAGCAGCAGCTTCCCGCGGCCAAGTCCCCCCGCTCTCCTCCTCCTCTCTCTCTATATATATAATATCTTGTAAAACCCTAAACCTAAACCTACTCACACCCTCCTCTGATCCAACGCCGACCCAGACCGCCGCCAACCTCCATCCCAGTGCTGTGCAGTCATCGGAGAACAACCCGCCGGCCGGCCGCACGTCCGCGTCACCGCGAGCAGGCCGCGCAGATTCGCAGCGACGACCCCGACTGCACACGCTGTTTCCCGCCTTGTCGCTCGACCGAATCCGAATCCGTCTTTACCGGTATGTTCATGACCTATCTCCCTTCTAATTCTGTTATTTAGTTTCCATCGAACATCGCTTAACCCTAGGTATAAATCGAGGCCAAGTTGGAGAAAAACTACGACTTTTAACTACAAAAAACTGTGGCGACCCCCCTATGTTTAAGAACTGATATCTTCCTCCACAGACATCCAAACTTAGATCTACCTTTTTCTATACAAAGACCATATAACCGACATCATTTCATGTTAATTAGATTATTTTATTTGGTATTGTATGCAGAGATAAACTGGGTTAAAAAGCAGGAAAAACTTATTTTCTAAAACTTAGAATTTATGGTACGGAGCGTGCCCCACCAAACGGCACCGCCCCATTTCGACCAATTGCACCGAAAGGCGCGTATGGTATATCCTGACGTGTGGGCTTTCGTAGAAACTGATTTGGACGTATGTGCGCGTCAGAATCAACCCGTATCCGTAAAAAGTTACCGTATTGCGACTTTTGCAAAACACCGCACCATTTAGTGTATGCTCGTCGGAATATGACAAAACTTGCGCCATTGGATTTGTGGTATCACGCTGGTCCTGTGACCCAGGTTTCACACGATTCCGAGATAGTTGACCAAGCCACCTATTTGCAGGCCCTACGGTTGACTTTTTGGGCGAATTTGTGTTCGGCTCATCGGAATCCAAAATTGGACATACCGTTGAGTTCGTTTTGACGTTTAAAATTTGTTTGACCTATAATTTATTCCATTTAGAGACCTTTACCTTTGGCACACTTTTCGGTGCAAAGTGGGCCATATGTGGACCCCGCTTTGACCCTAAATTACCATTTTGCCCCTGTGTCCAAATTGGATGAAAGGGTAGTATTTTCTAGCTATCTTGCTGATTTCGGAAATGTTGGTGATATTTATTTCAGCATCCGGAGACGTTTATTCAGAGGCCTTAGTTTCTGATCCTGTGTACCTGACATCTGGACGCTTACACCATACAGATTGCTTGCCTGGCAAGTATACCTTGCCATTGTACTGCAATTTATATTCTTATGATGCATGTACTTTATTTTAGTCATTTAGTTTATATATTTTAATTGCTATATAAAATGCGCGTCCAAGGATAACTTGGGTGCAACGACGGTGGCGTCGTATTCTGTTTTTATTATATATATGGATGTTGACCTAGTTTATGAGATCGCCCCATTATCATGAGGTATTTTTATATTTCATTGGCCATGACACTATTGTTACACGAGTGTGAGTCTCATGTTGGACACAGACTTGCGTACTCGGCTGGCAACTGGTACGTATAGGACGTGCGACGGATAGGGATAACTGCTGATAGAAATTGTATGCTAGAAGATCTTGCAGTTATTTAGAGGTTTTATCATATCATGGATGTGACATGCTTAGAGCATGGGGTAGGGAGAACAACAAGTAAGGCGTTTGGGCTCCTTTGCACTTTTCTTGTATAACCCGTACGCTCCGCCGGAGATGCGCGGTCATGATGACCACTATTTATTATATATTATCAGGCGGCCTCTGGCGTTCAAAAGATGACATACTTTGTAGGCCCCTGAATCCCCAAGAGAATCATGCCAATCCCATTTAGCCAGATAGCCCACTTGTTGGAAAGTTGTTCTCAAACTGCATTCACATAGATGGTTAGGCGACCCATTTGATATTTATTATCAGTACTTTATTGGCATGCTTCTATGTATCTTGTTATGTCCCTCTGAGGACCTGGTATCTTTTCAGGTATAGACTTGCAGGAGTATCCACAGGAGTACGGACCCGGACCTGACGCATCATACCAGACTGAGGAGGTCTTACCTTCAGAGTACCTTTGATTCATCGCAGCTGATGGATATTCTAGTTGCTATTTTTTTTGTAGACATTTATCTTATATTGGAGTTTGATCTCTTCTCTCATTTAATAGTTGTTAGTATAGTCGATTTGCAATGGATTTATTTCCATCCGACTATCATTCTTTGATACTCATATTTGAGATTCAGTTATGCATTCCTATTTCTTTACTTTTTGCTGTGGATGAGATATAGATTGCGTGTGACTTGTTAATAGTATATTACCACTTGTGGATTTGATATTCATATACAGTGTACATGTGTGTTATGACCTTCTAACACATTGAAGTTTTATATACATACGGCTGGCGTGTTACGTATTCCTAGTCCTACGTATTTTGGGACTGGGGCGTGACATATTTTTGTGGTAGGCCATGCAGGTCGAGGATATATTGTCTCGGTTACGTTACTGTACCGAGCAAGCCTGCGTATAGAAATAGAGTATATGATCTCATCCATGCTTGACTAAAGCTCATCTTTCCTTTCAACTATCCTATTTAAATGCTTGTATCCTGTTTGATTCCTATACTCCTTCTAATCGTTTCGTCCACCTCTTGCAGAGAGATGTATTTGCGTAGTGGATGTACTACCGCCGGAGGCGACACACCTTCAAGAGTCAACGGCCAAACTCGAGGGGAGATCTCGATGACTCCTAGACTTCCGGGGCCGGATAGACAGACTCACAATCCAGTTCCATCTGATCTTCCCGCTTCACCTAATGGGACCCTTCCAGCTTCATCGACATCCCAGGATGACCAGACACAACTGTTCCAATTCTTCCAAATGATGATACAGTAACAGAGACAACAGGCGGCAGCACTAGCTGTAGAGCAGAGGCAGCAAGCGGCAGAACAGAGGCAAGAATTTCTGGCAGCACTTGAGAGAATGGCTGTACAGGCTTCTGTACCAGCCCAGGCACTAGTTCCAGTACCCCGAGCTAGAGTTGGTTCAGTCAAGGACTTTGTACAGATGGGTACCAAGCTGTATAAAGGCACTGAGAGCCCAGAGGAGACTACAAACTGGATTACCCACACCAAGAAGTTATTAGAAGCATCACAGCTACCTACAGATCTATGGATGACAGACATAAGGACGCAGTTAGATGGCAACGCTCATCACTGGTGGGAATCAATGGAGCGCCAGTTGGGTACGTGTCAGACTTAGAAACAATTCTTGGAGTGCTTTGAGAGGAAGTACTTCCCGGATACTATAAAGGATTCGTTGTACGATCAGTTTCTTCATCTGGAGCTGGGGAACATGACAATTGATGAGTATGATGTAGAGTTTAGTCGTCTTAGTAAATATGGCGTTGCCATGATACAAAATGACTTAGAGAAGGCTAAGAGATTTTACCGCGGGCTGACTCAGGAGCTAGCTCACAGTCTTAGATCTCTTATGCTAAATTATTGACAGAAGCTAGATTACAAGAGACCATCGGCAAGGAAAAAGGAGGTCAACTGAAGACACAGCAAGGACCAACAAGGACACAGCAAGGAGGACCTATCAGACGTCCTTTGGCACAGCAACAACAGCATCAGCATAGAGCAGGACTGTATCAGATTTCGAAGAAGCCCCACTACAATTATTGTAGAAAATGAGAGCATATTTCGAGAGACTGTCAGACTCGTTTGGGACAATGCATGAGGTGTGGTTCCGGACAACATATGGTGAGAGACTGTCCAATACAGCAGACATTGACGCTTCCATCGTCAATACAGAGGCTAGCACTTCCAGCACCGAAGCCAGTTCAGCAGATGACTAGACCAGGAGCACCTCGACCCCCAGAAGCCGGAGGATTTCAGCGAGGACCACCGCTACCTACTCAGGAGGATCAATACACAAGGGCCATTCATGGACTACCACAGAGGAATGGACAAGCTTTTGCATTAGAAGTGGATGACATGGATCAGAAGATTGATGTTATAGCAGCTATTATTCTTGCTTTTACTTTTTCTGTTGTGACATTATTTGATACGGGAGCCACCCACTCATTCATATCTTCTAGTTTTATTGCCAAACACAATATTGCCATCACACCTTTACCTAGTTGTGTTAGAATTCTCACCGGAGGTGGAGTTGTACCTGTTAGTCAAATTTGTAGATCGTGTCCTATAGTAATTCGTGGCAGAGAGATAAATGCCCGACCCTTAGTCCTTCCTATGCCAACTTTTGATATTGTGCTTGGGATGGACTGGCTAAGCAAGTACCACGCTTTATTTGACTATTTTGGAGGAAGTATTCTTTTTAAGGTACCAGGCCAGCCGAAACTTGAGTTTGTACGAGGATCCACAGAAGCCCTTGATGGTATGCAACTTGCAATGGACGACGTTATTTATCACCCCATCTTTTCAGAGTTTCAAGACGTCTTTCCAGAGGAATTGCCAGAATTACCTCTGGACAGAGACGTAAAATTCTTGATTGAATTAACACCGGGAGAAGCACCCATAGCGTCGCATGTTTACAGATTGGCAAAGAAGAAGATGGATGAGCTGAAGGCACAGTTGAAAGAATTAGAAGAGAATGGTTTCATTTGACCAAGTGCATCACCCTGGGGAGCATCAGTGTTGTTTGTACCAAATAAGGATGGGTCAGTGCGTATGTGCATTGACTACAGAGCCTTAAATTCAGTGACCGTAAAGAATAAATACCCATTGTCGCACATTGATGACTTATTTGATCAGCTTAGTGGAGCCAAGGTGTTCTCAAAGATAGACTTGAGATTGGGATATCACCAGGTGAAGGTAAGGAAGAAAGATATTCCGAAGACCGTATTCAGGACAAGTATGGACACTACGAGTTTCTGGTCATACCATTTGGGTTGACCAATGCTCTAACTATCTTTATGGACTTAATGAATCAGGTATTCCATCAGTATTTGGACCAGTTTGTGGTCGTCTTCATAGATGACATACTTGTCTATTCGAAGAGCCACGAGGAGCACAAGAAGCACCTGCGGATCGTTCTAGAGACATTGAGGAGAGAGCAGTTATATGCGAAGCTCAGTAAATATGAGTTTTTCTTAGACATAGTCTCATTTCTTGGGTATGTCATTATGGGAGATGGTATTTCTGTTGACCCAGAGAAAATCTCGGCAGTCGAGACATGGCATGTTCCTAAATCAGCATCGGTGGTGAGGAGTTTCCTTGGACTTGCGAGATATTACCGACGGTTTGTGGAGAACTTCTCAAGGATAACAGCGTCTATGACTCGGTTGGCATGCAAGGATCAAGAGTTCGTATGGACCGACGAGTGTCAAGCCGCTTTCGAGGAGTTGAAGAAGCGACTGACCACATCACCACTATTGACTATTCCATCAGGATCAGGAGGTTATATGATTTACAGTGACGCATCAAGAAAAGGCTTGGGATGCGTCTTGATGCAACATGGCAAGGTGATTGCATATGCATCTAGACAGTTATGAGTACATGAGAAGAATTATCCAACTCATGACTTGGAACTTGCAGCCGTTGTTTTTGCTCTGAAGTTATGGAGACATTACTTATATGGAGAACGAGTGGAGATCTTTACAGACCACAAAAGCCTCAAGTATATCTTCACGCAGAAGGAGTTAAATATGAGGCAACGTCGGTGGCTTGAGTTAATAAAAGATTTTGAGATAGAGCTACATTATCACCCAAGCAAGGCTAACGTTATAGCAGACGCGTTAAGCCGAAAACCAGCAGCTTACTTCTTGATGACACAGAGAGAATTATTGGAGGACTTGCAAGAGCTTGGCATAGAAGTGATATTACCCAGAGCAGATGGGACATTAGCCAACTTGTAAGTATATTCATCACTAGTAGAGAGGATCAAGGCAGCCTTGCCTACGGACGCCAGATTCAGGAGATTGAAAGAAAGGACAGAGGCCGGAGAGCAGACGGGATTGCACATTCATGATGATGGAACATTACGATGTGGTGATCGTCTATATGTTTCTAATGAAGAGATTCGACAAGAGCTGATGGCAGAAGCTCATAGTTCGATATATTATATTTATCTTGGAGGCACCAAGATATACCGTAACTTACGACAACATTTTTGGTGGCATGGGATGAAAAGAGAGATAGCTCGCTTTGTAGCCAAATGTCTAGTATGTCAGGAGGTGAAGGCGGAGCATCAGAGAACAGCATGGCTACTACAACCACTTTCGATTCCTGAGTGGAAGTGGGAGCACATCACTATGGACTTTGTCACGGATTTTCCAAATAGTCCAAGTGAGAGAGATACAGTATGGATAATAGTGGATCGACTCACCAAGTCAGCCTATTTTTTGCCTTTTAGAGTTGGCCAGTCTACAGAAGCTTTGGCTGACTTATACATGAGGCAAATCATGAGGTTGCACGGTATACCGGTCAGCATTGTGTCAGACAGGGATTCGCATTTTATATCTCACTTTTGGAGAAGCATGCAAGAGAGTCTTGGGACTCGTCTGAAGTTCAGTACATCTTATCACCCGCAGACAGATGGGCAGTCCGAACGTACTATTCAGACACTGGAGGATATGGTGAGGGCTTGTATGTTAGACTTTGGAGGATTATGGGAGGACCACCTACATCTTATGGAGTTTTCTTACAACAATAGCTATCAAGCAAGCATCCAGATGGCTCCGTTTGAAGCATTGTATGGAAGAAAGTATAGGTCTCCCGTGTGTTGGAGTAACGTGGGAGAACGTCAGATTCTGGGACCAGAGTTGGTAGTCAATACCGTAGAGACAGTAAAGAAGATACAAGGGCACTTGCGAGCAGCGCAAGACAGGTAGAAGCAGTGGGCAGACCTTCATCATTGTCCCTTGGAGTTTAAAGGGGGCGATCATGTCTTCTTGAGGATATTACCTACTAGAGGCACTATTCGATTCGGAGGGCATGGCAAGTTGAGTCCAAGGTATATTGGACCATTTGACGTGCTAGAGAGAGTGGGAGAAGTGGCGTATCGACTGGCTCTACCACCTTCACTTGAGGGAGTACATGATGTATTCTACGTGTCACAACTTAGGCGATATGTGGCAGATAGCAGTCATGTTCTCGACCATTCTGACATCACCATTGGGCCGTGCTTGTCATACCAAGAGCAACCCGTGGGGATCCTTGATCGTCGAGAGAAAGTGTTGAGGAACCAGTCTATTCCCTTGGTCCGCGTGGCATGGATGCATGGCGTGTCGGAAGAATCCACTTGGGAGCGCGAGGATGACATGCGCAAACGTTTTTCGTATCTGTTCGTAGACCAATGTATAAATTTACTTGTTCAATTCTACCTTATACCATCCTTGATTTTCTATCGTGGCTTAGTTTTAATTTCGAGGACGAAATTTTTATAAGTTGGGTAGAATATAAAACCCCCTAATTTTAAAACATAATATTTATTGAATTAAGCACTAAAATTTATTTATAGTATCTCTTAGCCTATTAGAAAATAGAATTTATTGAATTTTAATTACTAGGTAAATATTCATCTAGAAATTTATGGAGCAAAACTATTATTTTATCTTATTTTATTTTATGTAGGATATATTTGAAAAAGGATGATAGATTATTTTTAGATTGTGCAAATAATTTTTTTTGAATTTTGATACCATATGTACATGTATAAACAAATAGTAGTAGTAAATAATAATAATAGGAATAAAAACAAATAAAAAGAAAAGAAAGAAAGAGAAAAAGAAATAAATAACAAAACTTTAAACAATCCCTAAAGCCCTTAACTAATCAAACCCTAAACCACTATCCTTAAAACCCAATACCCCATACCCGCTTAACCCAAGCAGCAACTTCCCGCGGCCAAGTCCCCCCACTCTCCTCCTCTCTCTCTCTCTCTCTCTCTATATATATATATATATATATATATATATATATATATATATATAATATCTTGTAAAACCCTAACCCTAAACCTACTCACACCCTCCTCTAATCCAACGTCGACCCAGACCGCCGTCGACCTCCAGCCCAGCGCCGCGCAGTCGCCGGAGAACAACCCACAGGCCGGCCGCACGTCCGCGTCACCGCGAGCAGGCCGTGCAGATTCGCAGTGATGACCCCGACTTCACACGTTGTTTCCCGCCTCGTCGCTCGACCGAATCCGAATCCGTCTTCACCGGTATGTTCACGACCTATCCCCCTTCCAACTCTGTAATTTAGTTTCCATCGAACTGTGCTTAACCCTAGGTAGAAATCGAGGCCAAGTTGGAGAAAAATCATGACTTTTAACTACAGAAAACTGTGGCGACCCCCCTATGTTTAAGGACTGATATCTTCCTTCATAGACATCCAAACTTAGATCTACCTTTTTCTATGCAAAGACCATATAACCGAGATTATTTCATGTAAATTAGATTATTTTATTTGGTGTTGTATGCAGAGATAAACTGGGTTAAAAAGCAGGAAAAACTTATTTTTTAAAACTTAGAATTTGTGGTACGGAGCGCGCCCTGCCAAACGGGACTGCTCCGTCGTGTACCAATTGTACCAAAAGGCGTATATGGTATATCCTGACGTGTGAACTTTCGCAAAAACTGATTTGGACGTGTGTGTGCGTCGGAATCAACCCGCATCCGTAAAAAGTCCCCGTATCGTGACTTTTGCAAAATATCGCACCATTTAGTGTACGCTCGTCGGAATGCGACAAAACTTGCGCCATTGAATTCATGGTATCACATTGGTCCTGTAACCCAAGTTTTACGCAATTCTGAGATAGTTGACCAAGCTGCCTATTTGTGGGCTCCACGGTTGACTTTTTGGGCGAATTTGTGTTGGCTCATCGGAATCTAAAACTGGACATAAAATTGAGTTTGTATTGACGTTTAAAATTTGTTTGACCTATAATTTGTTCCATTTAGAGACCTTTACCTCTGACACACTTTTCGGTACAAAGTGGGCCACATGTGGACCCCGCTTTAACCCAAAATTACTATTTTGCTCCTGTATCCAAATTGGACAAAATGGTAGTATTTTTTGGCTATCTTGCTGATTTCGGGAATGTTGGTGATGTTTATTTTAGCATCCGGAGACGTTTATTCGGAGGCCTTAGTTTCTAATCCTGTGTACCTGACATCTGGACGCTTACACCATACAGATTGCTTGCCAGGCAAGTATACCTTACCATTGTACTGTGATTTACATTCATATGATGCATGTACTTTATTTTAGTCATTTAGTTTATATATTTTAACTGCTATATAAAATGCGCGTTCAAGGATAACTTGGGTGCAACAACGGTGGCGTCGTATTCTGTTTTTATTATATATATACATGTTGACCTAGTTTATGAGACCGTTCTATTATCATGAGGCATTATTATGTTTCATTGGCCATGACACTATTGTTACATGAGTGTGAGTCTCATGTAGGACACAGACTTGCGTACTCGGCTGGCCACTGGTACGTATAGGACGTGCGACGGATAGGAATAACTGCTGATAGAAATTGCATGCTAGAAGACCTGGCAGTTATTTAGAGGTTTCATCGTGTCATGGATGTGACATACTTAGAGCATGCGGTGGAAAGAATAACAAGTAAGGCGTTTGGGCTCCTTTGCACTTTTCTTGTGTAACCCGTACGCTCCGCCGGAGATACGCGGTCATGATGACCACTATATATTATATATTATCAGGCGGCCTCTGGCGTTCAAAATACGACATGCTTTGTAGGCCCCTGAATCTCCAAGAGAATCATGCCAATCCTATTTTAGCCAGATAGCCCACTTGTTGGAAAGTTGTTCTCAAACTGCATTCACATAGATGGTTAGGCGACCCATTTGATGTTTAATTTCAGTACTTTATTGGCATACTTCTATGTATCATATTATGTCCCTCTGAGGATCTGGTACCTTTTCAGGTATAGACTTGCAGGAGTATCCACAGGAGTACGGACCCGGACCTGACGCATCATACCAGACTGAGGAGGTCTTACCTTCAGAGTACCTTTGATTCATCACAGCTTATGGATATTCTAGTTGCTATTTTTTGGTAGACATTTATCTTATATTGGAGTTTGATCTCTTCTCTCATTTAGTAGTTGTTAGTATAGTCGATTTGCAGTGAATTTGTTTTCATCCGACTATCATTCTTTGATACTCATATTTGAGATTCAGTTATGTATTCCTATTTCTTTACTTTTTCCTGTGGATGAGATATAGATTGCGTGTGACTTGTTCACAGTATATTACCACTTGTGGATTTAATATTCATATACAGTGTACGTGTGTGTTACGACCTTCCAACACATTGGAGTTTCGTATACATACGGCTGACGTGTTACGTATTCCTAGTCCTACATATTTTAGGACTGGAATGTGACATATGTTACTGCTGCCTTGAATTGAGATGAATAGTCCACTAGAGATAGCTTATGTTCCTAAAATTTAATGAATATGGCTCACGATACATGTTGTGCACTGCACGATAGAACACTATCCTTATAGCATGCTTGAATGTATTAAATATGCAAACTGCTTTCAAACATATATTTTCAAAAAGAAGTAAGGTGATTATATTCCTTTGCTGCAAGAAAGGTGATTCTATTCCTGTGCTGCATGAAATGAACCTAGGTAAAGGTAACAAGATAACTACTAATGTAATATTTTTCCATATGATTACTTAGTGTTGGTTTTAGAGAGTGTTGCTTCTGTTCGTTGCTTTTATACTCACCGGTACTTTTTCCAAAGTGCTGACCCCCCACCAGTTCTGATCATAGGTACTGGATCATCCGAAGAAGCGATAGCAGTTCCTCATCCTTAGGAGCCGGAGATCAAAAGGCGATGCCTTGAGCCGCATTGCAAATGTTTTGGGATACTTTTGTATAAAGGGATATAATTTATGGAATGATGTCCTTGTAATATGTATTGATGTAGCCTATTGGAAAGCTTTGTAATCATTTTAGATATCAATAAAGAGATTATTTTCTTATACCATTGTGTTTATTTACTTTTCTACATTATTGTGTCACAGCTTCTATCTTGAATAGCTTACTTGTCCTTGTTCAAAGAATTGGTCTTGTGCAAGCGCAACTTAGGCTTGTACGACATCACGCCCATGAGAGGATGATCGGTTCCACAAGGCGCTTAAGCGAGGACGACCGGTCCTTGCGGGAATTAGGGCGTGACATAATGGTATTAGAGCAACTTGATTCTTTGGCCATTCCATTCCTGTGCTTCAACTCAGAGACATCCCATTAATTCCTTGCCACTTGATATCTTTGCTGCGATGAGCGTTCCATACAATAAGCCTGTAAATATTCTCAAAGATGTTGGCAAACATTTTCTTGATTATTTTATTGCCTGATAGATGCAATTCCTGATTTTTGATTGCTAGAGTTTTATTGAGTTCTGATTGCTAGAGTTTTTCGATTGAGGATGGCGAGGGATGAGGACTATCGCTGCTCTGGATATCGAAAGTTTCTCCTTGAGTTTCGAGGACAAAACTTTTTCTCGGTGGGTAAGTATGTAGTACCCCACTCCGTGTTGGCACTATGTACAAGAGATATCGCTTTATTGGCTCGAGCAGAAGCCTTCTCGAATAGTTTCCTGATTGAAACACAAGACTATTGATCTACGTGAGTGGACAGAACTTTATTCTCTGATTCTTTCACTCATAATAAAAGAATCTGGTTTTATAAATGCTTGTGCTAAGATTAATGTTTATAAGAGAATGATAGAACCCGACTATACATGCTTAATAAGGGAACTCGTATTTCTTGTCTAATGAACGAGCCCTTTCCATGCTAAGTATATAAATGAATGTTGCATGCTAAGTTACACCGAACTACTGCCATGCTAATAAGAAGAGTAAAAGATTTGCTTAAACTTGTGAATCCATTGTATGCTAAGTAATAGTAGAATTGTATGCTTTAGTTAAAAGAGAGAGAAGAACTACTACCATGCTTTCTTAAATAGATATTTCTTGCATGTTCCCTATCGTACTGAAAGAGATAGAAATTGCATGCTAGATTTATAGAACTGTTCTTGCTTGTTACTTGTTAAAAGAACTAGACTGCTTGAACATAGAATTTATCATTTGAACTCATCTAGAGTATTGATGGTTACGAATCCCGTATATCGATGGTTACGTGTCCCGTACATAGATGGTTACAAACATTGTACATTAATACGATTAGATCGAAGAAGAGATACTATAAAAGAATTGCTTGTTCATTGTCTGCTTGCATCATATAGTTTTAATCTGATAGAAGTGCATTCATGCATCGGTCTGGACAAACTTGTGCACAAGGACGTAACCTCTCAATCGGTTCCTGGGGTACTGGGAATCGTTCGGCCTGGGAGAGGACAGGACACCCTGAGGCTTGAAGACCTCGTAAATAAGGAAGGGTGTCAGTGTATTAGTGAGATGGACTTGAACGTCCTAACTGCTAATCATTGGTTTCCATGGACCATCATATAGTTAGGTCGCATTCTAGGATATCCTTCGTGCATATCTAATTGTTTGATGCAGAGACGAACATGGAATAAAACCTTATTTATATATGCAAATTGTTGCTAACTTGTATATCTGTTGTAGTGATAACCCTCCGACTGAAGGTAAAAATAACTGTATAAGTGATCACTAGTTATTATTTATATTTCTTATCAAACTTCCCATAAGACTTATTTGTTTTACGTGTATATGTTACTGCTGTCTTGAATTGAGACGAATAGTCCACTAGAGATAGCTTATGTTCCTAAAAGTTAATGAATATGGCTCACGATACATGTTGCACACTGTACGATAGAATACTGTCCCTATAACATGCTTGAATATATTGAATATACAAACTGCTTTCAAAGATATGTTTCCAAAAAGAAATAATGTGATTATGTTACTGTGCTGCATGAAATGAACCTAGGTAAAAGTAGCAATATCACTAGTAATATAATATTTTTTTACATGATTACTTAGTGTTGGTTTTAAAGAGTGTTGCTTCCGTTCGTTGCTTTTATACTCACCAGTACTTTCCTCAAAGTGCTGACCCCCACCAGTTCTGTTCGCATGTACTAGTTCCTCCGAAGAAGCGATAACAATTCCTCATCCTCAGGAGCCAGAGATCAAGAGGCGATGCCTTGAGCCGTATTGCAGATATTTTTGGGATGATTTTGTATAAAAGGATGTAATGTATGGAACGATGTTATTATAATCTGTATTGATGTAGCCTATTGGAAAGTCTTGTAATCATTTCAGATATCAATAAAGAGATTGTTTTCTTATACCATTGTGTTCATTTACTTTTTTTGTGTTATTGTGCCGCTTCTTCTATCTTGAATAGCTAACTTGTTCTTGTTCAAAGCCTTGGCCTTGTGCAAGCGCAACTTAGACTTGCACGGTATCACGTCCATGCGAGGACAATCGTTCCGTAAGGCGCTTAAGCGAGGACGATTCTTGTTGGAATCGGGATGTGACAACAGGGAGGCGCGGGGGAGGGGGGTTGAGTGGGCGGCATCCGCAGTGCCAGGGCAGGGGGTCGCAAGCGGTGCAACGGGGCCCTGGGGGGTCGCACGTGATGCGGTGGGGGTGGGGCTGTTGGCAGGTGCACGAGGGGGCAGGGTGGGTGGGGGGTGGAATGGGGAGGGGGTATTTTAGGAAAGTTTTTTTTAACCAAAAAACTTAACTCTGCAATGATGAAGGGTACCAAATTGAAAATATTTGTTGGGGAAGGGTACTAAGTTAGTACCTATCAAAGTTGAGGAGATCATGTTGAAAAACTCTAATAGTTGAGGGTATCAAGTTACAATTTTGCCTATATCTTGTAAAAAAATTCACGACTCAACTTTTATGCTTTGTGCTTCTATTTTGATCTTTGTTCTCTCCAAATTGTTGACACGATTATTTCTTTTCCCATCTTAAAGTTGAGTTCATCTATAATTCCCTCGCCAAAGTCTTCCAAATTTCAAGTTACATCCTCTCAATTGTCCAATAGTCTTTTCTTTGGTGGATTATAGCTCGTAGCTAACTTTTTTATGACGCTTACATTACACACATTGCGATGTAATGACTTATTGAAAAAGAAATGAGTGCCATAAGAGAAGAGATGATAATGTCATTGGTTGGTGAGGAATTTAGTCAGATAAGCATGATAAAAGTACAAATTGGATCACTAAAAAAAAGCGGCTGAATTCTCTTGGATTGGTTTATCATATTTTACCTCCATATTCGTGAAGGTGCGAGTCCTCTTGAAGGCATAATATTGAGAATGTTCATTTAATAAGAAACCTAATAATAGGTTTTGGATATAATTAATATTTGATGTACCTAGAATTTAATCTTGTAACAGGAACAACTCTTCTCAACTATCTAAGTCTGATTGTAATTAGTTCAACAACAAATTATGAAATTGTGGCATTCTTATCTAAAAAGTCTATATTGCAGTGAGGAATGTTGGATTAAGTCTGATGCATAGGGACAAAGTTTGGTTCGAACTCGGTCCCTGGCCAAGTTCGAGCCGTAATCGGTAGTTTTGTTCCAGAACGTTCAGCAAGGTCTGAGCCAAACTCGACTCCGGTCGGGGATGACGAGTTTTGGATTATAATCTATACAGTCAGATGCTAGTGGACGGCCAGATCTCTTGGTGGACTACTTTTAGGATTTTCTAAACCCTAAAATTAGGTTTCTCAACATATTTATTCGTGTTGAGGGTGGAGGCACAAGGGAGAGCATAAGGTGGAGATTTAGGATGCTTGTCCACAAAAAATCAAAGAGAAAGTCCATACTTTGCCCTTAGGGCTTGCAATACAAGATAGATGGACAATAGGATGTGATTGAAGAGTCGTCGCCTTCATTCAGGAAGATTTCTACGGGTAGGGTGAGTGGCTTCATTATAATCTCTGTCTCTTCTTCTTGAGTGTGGTGAGTAAGTTGAACTTATTAGGGCAAAGGGTTTAACATTTGTTTTATTCAATCTTGTAATTTTACCTGAATTATATATATTAGGAGTTATCCAGGTGACATAGTTCCCGACCATATACATTGTCTTTATCTATGCTTGGTGTTCGTTAGACGGGGTTGGTTATCTCATATGGGTTGGCCTAAGTTTCCGTTAAGATCAATTTTAGATAAAATGTCAGAGCGCTTGTAGTCCGTGTCCGATCCCAAGGTCTGGTATCAGAGCATCTGGCTATGGTGAATGATTCCCAACAACTGGTATCAGAGCTCTCAGGTTCGCCAGAGGGAAGGTGCAACCATGTCTACGGAGAAGATGAATAAACGTATGATCACCCTTACAGGAGAGAAGTAGGCAATTTGGAAGCCAATGATGGAGAATCTACTCTGTTCTAAGGACTTGCATGGTTCGTTGAAGGGCGATAGCATAAATCCATCAAACAAAGCTACTGAAGATTGAAAACGATTGGATCGGAAGGCCGTTGGATTCATCTGCCAATGGCTGGACAATTCGATATTTTACCACGTGTCCATGGAGAGTTTGACAAAATATTATGGGAGAAGCTGTATTCGATTTACAAAAGAAAGATGGCTGGCGACGAGGCATTTATTATTCGCCAACTTGTCAACTCGAAGTACACGAGGGTGCCCCGATGGCACAATATCTGAGCGAGATTCAGGATATCATCAATTAGCTGTCTGCGATGAAGATGGTGATTGATGATGAGCTTCAGGCCTTTCTGCTTTTGAGTTCTCTATCAAAAATCTGGCAGACTTTAGTGGTGTCAGTGAGCAACTCTATACCCAATAGACTTGTCACGATGGAGGTAGTTAAAAGTAGTTTGTTGTATGAGGAGGTCCGGCATAAGCAGATGGAATCGTTGTAGGAGTCCGCTCTGGTGACTTCCTACGGGAAGGGAAGATCCAAGTCATAGGCAAGGACATAGGGGAGTTCTCAGGATCGTGCGGTTGTGGACCACAAGGAGGGCGACTATCACTGTGGTAAAAATGGTCATATCAAAAGGAACTACATAAAGCTCAAAGCTGAGAAGGTCAAAGGCAAGGAGGATCAGGAGGATCTCATGGCTATGTGAGATATCATCACCATAACGATCGATGCAGGGGAACCTTGTGACACGTGTCATAACGGCAATTGACTTATGGACACGGGGGAGTCATATCACCCCGCGCCGTCAACAACCCGAGTAGTGTTCCCGTGTGCCAAGCAGCATCATGCGCCACTAACACCCCGCTGATAGCCATGCACCACTAACATCCTAACTAGTGTTCCCATGTGCTAGCAGTGCCATGCGCCAATACTACCTCAGTGATCTCTATGCGCCAAGCGACAGTGTTCCCAAGGTGCAATCAGAGCCATAAAAATTAGGGCATGACATGTGTCACGAGTATTATGGGCATCAGTGACCCCAGATCTTGACTTGCTATGTGGCAGCCGTTAAATAGCATGTGCCTGTAGTAAGACATGCATCAACATGCAATCTGCGCACATATGCGCCTACATAAAGCCTTCTCAAGGCTATAAATAGTGGACATTTTTCACATGCAAAAGAGACCAACACGAACAGGAAAGGACCGCCACTACGACCATAAAGAGAGATAGGAGAAGAAGACATAAGTGCCTTGAATTCTCGTCAACCCCCTTGGTCTCGGATCATCAACGGAGTAAATGAGCTGCTGTAGTGCTCGATCTCCACCGTCACACTTGACCAGAATCTTATATTTTTATTGTACTTAGATTTTCCTATATTATAGACTCTTTTGTACTATTTGTCAATTTTTAATTAATACAAAAGTTCTTTCAACTTTTCTCGTATTTTTTATGCGATATCGACAAAAATAGCGACTACTGGGGAAGAGCTTCTCCTCTAACGAGAAGCTAGTGACGCAATCCGACCTGACCAAGTTGGATTCAACTCAGAGGATGTTGGTCATTTACTTCGACTAACAGGTATTCGAAGACATGCTAGACAAGTCGAGCTCTCCAATGAGACTCGTATGACCTTGAAAGACTCACAAGATTCGGGCCACCAAGGCCGCTGCGCCTCACCCGAGATCGATGGTCGATGCATTGTCAACCACCACCGCAGATTCATATGCTGTTGACCTGTATCCCGCCGACAAGTCGAGTTCTTCAACGAGGCCCGCACGACCTCACAAAGCTCATAAGATTTGGGTTTACAAAGCTGCTACGCCAAACCCAAACTCTGCTCCAGAAGTACCGTCAACCTTCGCCGCAGATGCATATGAGGTTGACACGCATCCTGTCTCTATCTCCGATCTCAAGAAAGACGGCACCAAGTCCCAAGGAATAAGCCCACTGCGCGGTTCGAACAAAAACAGACGCGATACCCGAACAAAGGCGCATGAAGCCCCTTATGAACAATACTGCCTGACATATGGATTCCTATGGTTCCGACTTGGACTCCCTATACTATGCACCTACAGACGCTGGTTCAAGGAAGCCCAAAACATCTCGAGCTATGCGCGCTCGAGGGGCTGCGCCGCTAGCTCCCCAAAAGTATGCGTCGTTGGTCATCATGTGCGCTGTTGATGGAAGAATCTATATGGAAGATCCAAGCGCTCATGTGCTGGATATGGGACGACCCTTAGAGCCTTTCGAAAAACCCACTCGGGTACTGCAGTTGCGCTTAAACCAAGTAGGGGAACAAACATTGTGATGACAGACCTATGCGTCCAGTTTGGCTGCGCGTATGTAGTAGGTCTGTCTCACACCAAGTCTTCATTAATGATCTGCTTGCATTTTCTGCGAAAGAACTGGATCAGGGAGAATACCTTCCACTTTCACCTCCATGCACAAGGCTTGGTCGAGCACATGAAATGGGTATAAAAGTGATGCTTCTATCGTCTGATTTACGCAACGTGATTAGTCACAAGCGTAAGATGAGAGAAGCAAATCTTACGCATGACGTGTCCCCTCATAGACACACTTGTGTCAACATCATCATCAACTGATGCTACACCAAGGCGCTAGTCCCTCCAACCAAACAGTCAGCATTCCAGTGATTGCAACTTGCAACACCGATCCGGCAACAACAACCGCGTAAAGAAGAGGAATTTCCCATCACTTCATGTTGCTCAACATGGAGGTCTCCTCCTATGAAGAAGATATCGAAGAAAAGCTTACCTAACCTAAGGGTGTCGGTCAGCATAACGCGAAGCCGTCCGAGGAGCAACAAATAAGTACCTACTGAGGGGGTATTCTGGGGCACACGCTCGAAAACCAAGACCGGGGGTAGTTATGCTCTCCCAATTGAGGCTACAATTGGAGCTGGAGGTATCAATCCCCTTGTGTTCCACGATAATCCATCCTTATAAGAAGACAGTGAATCTCCGTGCACGAATGACAGCTTAACATGGGGTAGCCATTGTAACGCCCCGCAACCGCTCGGAGCATTATGCTGAGTCGGACTGAATGAATCAAATGCTGGTTACATTTGAAATGTCGGATTTTGGGAAGAAGGATTAATCGAGTTGGTTTCAATGTGCAGTTGGCTAGCGAGTTCGATGGAAATCAGGTGTTCGTTCCGAACAGGACTGAATAGCTGAATGGAAACGATAATGCCGTCTTCCTTAGTCCGATCGGTCGGATGATTTGGAGAGCACGGCCTGCTCGCACGGTCATACCAGTTGAGTAGATCGCGCTTGCATCGGACCACGGGTTCAAGGGATTGGCCGTATCGGCAGGACAGGATGCCTAACGGATTCAAACAATATGAGTGGGCTCTTTCCCTTCTCCTCTACTCCTTCATGCCTAATAATATGGAAAACACGTAAAGGCTTGAACACTTGGGCTGAAACATCGGGAAGCACTACACTGAGGCGTGCATAGAGTGTGCGTCGTTGGCTTGGTAGGATTGTGGCTTGAATGGTTTACGCGTTGGATAGTTGGATACGATAGCTGGATTATTCGTTTGAGGCGATCGGTTGGATACTTGGGATTTTACTTGGACGGTTGGAAATATACAAGTTGGAATGATACAATTGAGGCAATGGGAATATGAGAATATCGGGATTCGGGCGAGCGAACGTGCATCCGTGCGCGTGTATCACAAGGATGCTTTGTCTTGCAAAGCAGGCAGTTGTGGTTCGAAACCGAACAACTGTATCGGCGAGGGCGTTGTGTCGTTTGATGGGGCATCGTGCCACGAATGTGACATTGTGCCACTGAAACGGCATTGTGCCATGGGTTTTGCTTCGAGCATAGGTGTTGCACCAATTTGGATTGTGTTAAGAAGAGGCTTCGTGCCTATGAAACACTTGATATTTTGATGCCTCGGGCTATGTTTTGAGGTCGAGATTTGGGTTCTTGGAAGGTCATGTTGGATGAATGGTTATGGATGTGTTGGTTGGATTATTGATGGAACGAGTCTAGGATCGCTTGGTGGGGCGAGAATGTTCGATCCTCTCGTCATACCTACGTGTCTGCATAGTCACGGACAACCTGGGTGGCACAGGGTTTGGTTTCCTCGAACGGGTGCTCCGGGGCACCGGGACCGTTCGGCCATGGAGGAGACAATTTGGGTAACGCGTCTTGGGCGCGGTGCCAGCGGTTGGATGCGATTCAGGTGGGTTAGCTACTTAGCGCTGTTTTGAATAGAACCGCATTTGATCTGTCCGATCAACGTCCTTTATGGCCTTTGGCCAGTGACTTCATATAAGAATAGATGTTGGCTTGTTTTATTTTGGTTGGTTTGTGCATCGTGTAGGCGCGTCCACCTTGCCTCGGCAAGAGTGTGCACTCGAGAGTGGGATATATAAACTTTGGTTCTGGATGGATATCGAGACGAGACTGATGGTTCGATATGTTATCGTGCAACCGATGACATTGAGTTAGACGGGTCGGCTATATATATAATGCTTGTCGTTTGGTTTGAGATTGAATGCTAGCATGCTTAAACTGCTTTACTGCTTTCCTTAACATGTCATCACTATGCCATGAAATGAATCTAGGATTCAACTAGAAAGATCACCATATAACTGTTTGCATTCACTTTTACTTAGTGTCGGCTTAGGCGAGTGGGTTACCCCGCTCACCAGTACGGTTGTGTACTGACCCACGTTTGTGGGCAATATTTCAGGTACACAGACGTAGTGGCGCTGCTTGGATATACGGGACAAGATGTATGAACTGTAAGTACCTTTGTGGGCTAGAGAAAGAGCAAGAGTTATTTCATCGTCTCCGTGGCATCGCCTTTGTGGCATTGACTCGGGGCATCTTATTTGGACCCTATCGTGAGCTTCGCTGCGTATACTCTGATTGTGTGCTTGGTACACAATACTTGACTTCCGCTGCAACTTGGTTGTTTTAATGATAACATTTGGTGTTTGACAACATCGCCTTGTACGAGCACAACTCCAGGCTCGTACGGCATCACGTCCCGATGAGAACGATAGTCCTGCGGGAGAGCTGTAAACGTGGTGATTCACGTTCAGCGGGGGCTATTGAGCTTGCGGGAGATTGGGGCGTAAAAAATTGGTATCAGAGTGCCCGGTTCATTTCTTCGGACTTGGTCCTTCGCTTCATCACAAACTCTAAATAGCTTCCGCGTGTCGTTTAGCTCTTGACTCTACTCGGTGCCGCATTGGATATTTCATACAATAAGTCTATTTATTGCTAGTTGTGGCTGCATTTTAATTCTTTGTTGGGTTGCCTTGGTTGGTTTTCGTAGGATCGCTTAGTCTCGTTAGGCGTTGTTGCATTCGTGCAGCAAGTTGGTTGGCATTGTTGCATTTGTGCAACAAGTGTGGACTTTCGTTGGGTTGGCTTGGCTTATCATCTGGGAGTTTCTGGTTGCCTCAATGGATCAGTTGGTTGGCTAACGAGATTTGGTTATGCGGCATGTTTTAAGTAGAAACATTCGAAGAGAATAGATCCTTGAACGAGTTGCTCGTCAAGCGATTGTGTTGGATAGAAGTTGGAAGTTTGGCTGTGGCGCATCGGTTGAGCATGTTTGAGTTTGGCTCGGGAATATATGGATAAGTTGGTACGAGTTGCTCGTACAACAAAAGTGTGAAACCGTTGGGTATTAGGTTGGACTATTTGGAAGACAATCATTGCACGATTGCTCGTGTTGAGAAGGTATCAGACGGGTTGAGAAACAGTTGGATGATTCAAGCGTTGCCTGAGTTTTGTGTCAGACTCGAATTGGGAAAGGCATGATTATGCATAAGGGATGGTTCGAACGGATCTTGGATCTGTGAAGGAAATTATAATGCGAGTAGCGACTTGATTCGGAGTGGTATATGGGATACCACATTTTGAGCAAGGCATTGGAAACATTTTGGTTGGACATTCAATGGAACTTTCCTGAACGGACTCGTGAAACGAGAATACAAGTTGGTTGGTGCACGTCGGTTGAGTTGGGAAGAATGAAAATGGAGCAAGCGAATATTGAGTTGAGCATATCGTGAACGGACTGGTGCAAATGGAAAGCATCGTTGGGCTTAAGAGATGGATCGAATCGGAACGAACATTTGGGTTACGCTTGAGCAAAGCGATGGGATTATCGGAATGATAGCGAGCACGAACTACGATTTTGGGCGACACATTTGAGCTGTTGGTTGAGCAAAGAAACACGATATTGGTCTGGAGGGACAAGGAGATGGATTCACACAAACTTGAAAGATTTTGGATGTTGCTGCTCGTGAAGTTGACTCAGGTTTAGCGGAAATGGAATTTTGGGCAAGATGGTGCAACGATAGTAAACAGATTCTCCGGAAGACGTGGATGAACGGTTGAAGATAGCTAAATGTGATAGCAACGTTGGAACAAATTACTGTGTTGCTCGAGTAAGTTGGACGTGCATTGTGGAACATGGCAATTCGGAAATTTGATGGATTCAGGACAGAACGGCGGATTGATAGAATAAGGTTTCAACGAGCGCGGTTCTCGGATTCAGAAACTTCGCTCGGATGAATGGTCGGATTTTGAGTCAGATTTTTAGATGAGATATAGCATGGTTTATAGTAACTGTCCATCGTGATGATTACAATTATCAAGCGTAGCTTCGGGACAGCTGACCCTAAGCGACCTTGCCCGCTGAATCGGATATGAATATGGTAGACCCATAGAACGACCCTTGAGGCGGCGTATTTGGGAATGCGTCGAGGGCAGATGTGAGGCAATGAGATTTGGCTTATCGACTTAGTGTTGGATTTGAGAGATCCTTGGGATAGCCTTCAGCTGAAGAAGCAGCCGGAAGACCGAAGCGATGGTGGAAGTAGCCTTGTCAACTGATGAGATTCAGAGTCGCAGATTTTTATCGATGGCATCGCCTCTGACTCATCGTGCCCTGGAAGGGAATAGCATTCATATGAATTGACGACTGTGAAACTAGCTCGTGAAGTTAAAGCAGCGGCTCGTTCAGATCAAATCCTTGCGAATACTGGAAGGGACAGATTTGCTTCAGATTTACAAGATATCTCGGAACTTAGTCTGGGAAGCATGCTCATTCGGAAGGCGAAGGTGATATTCTATGCTTCGAGGCAGTGGAAGCAGCGCGAAGAACTATTTCATGCGTAACCTAAGAATTATGGCGAGTATATCCACGTTGAAATCGTGGCGACACAAATTCCTTTGGCGTGACGGCGAGATCTTCGTGGATCACACGAACCTCAATATAGATGTTCACCCTGTGAGATATTGAGATGGCGGAATAATGTGTTGGACTGAGCTGATCTAAGCAAGTTGATATTTGGGTAAGTCGCATAGCTGGGGTAGATCAGTTGTGAGAATCGTTCGGTGCACGAGATAATATTTGGAGATGTTGCTAGTACTGATTTCAGAAATAGTGGGATGAATTGAGCTGGAACGCGAACTGATTAAGTCGGTGGAAAATCTGCATAATTGAGATTAGTTCTCGAGCGAATGTGTTGGAATGGAAATTATGATTTGGTTCAATTGGGAGCAAAGCAATATGGACGCCTCGGACATAAAGATACCCTTGTAACTTGTTCAAATTTGCTATCGCAAAGCTCGGCTGAAATGCATGTATTTTAGGGACGCCTTAAATATATGTACGATCCAAAACTAAGCGATACGAGAAATTCGGGTTGAGCTGCAAGGAGGATGTGGGAATTCGTGAAATTTATTCGAGCGTTCAGCAGAACGAGATGTTGTGTCAGAAATAGTGAATATGAGAGTTGTATAGAGCAGATCTATAGAATTGGATTGTGGCATGCTAGTAAGGAATGAGTACCAGCACGGTTCGTGGACGAATCTGATTCTAAGTGGTATATTATGTAACGCCCCGCAACCGCTCGGAGCGTTACGCTGAGTCGGACTGAATGAATCAAATGCTGGTTACATTTGAAATATCGGATTTTGGGAAGAAAGATTAATCGAGTTGGTTTCAATGTGCAGTTGGCTAGCGGGTTCGATGGAAATCAGGTGTTCGTTCCGAACAGGACTGAATAGCTGAATGGAAACGATAATGCCGTCTTCCTTAGTCCGATCAGTCGGATGATTTGGAGAGCACGGCCTGCTCGCACGGTCATACCAGTTGAGTAGATCGCGCTTGCATCGGACCACGAGTTCAAGGGATTGACCGTATCGGCAGGACAGGATGCCTAACGGATTCAAACAATGTGAGTGGGCTCTTTCCCTTCTCCTCTACTCCTTCATGCCTAATAATATGGAAAACAAGTAAAGGCTTGAACACTTGGGCTAAAACATCGGGAAGCACTACACTGAGGCGTGCATAGAGTGTGCGTCGTTGGCTTGGTAGGATTGTGGCTTGAATGGTTTACGCGTTGGATAGTTGGATACGATAGCTGGATTATTCGTTTGAGGCGATCGGTTGGATACTTGGGATTTTACTTGGACGGTTGGAAATATACAAGTTGGAATGATACAATTGAGGCAATGGGAATATGAGAATATCGGGATTCGGGCGAGCGAACGTGCATCCGTGCGCGTGTATCACAAGGATGCTTTGTCTTGCAAAGCAGGCAGTTGTGGTTCGAAACCGAACAACTGTATCGGCGAGGGCGTTGTGTCGTTTGATGGGGCACCGTGCCACGAATGTGACATTGTGCCACTGAAACGGCATTGTGCCATGGGTTTTGCTTCGAGCATAGGTGTTGCACCAATTTGGATTGTGTTGAGAAGAGGCTTTGTGCCTATGAAACACTTGATATTTTGATGCCTCGGGCTATGTTTTGAGGTCGAGATTTGGGTTCTTGGAAGGACATGTTGGATGAATGGTTATGGATGTGTTGGTTGGATTATTGATGGAACGAGTCTAGGATCGCTTGGTGGGGCAAGAATGTTCGATCCTCTCGTCATACCTACGTGTCTGCATAGTCACGGACAACCTGGGTGGCACAGGGTTTGGTTTCCTCGAACGGGTGCTCCGGGGCACCGGGACCGTTCGGCCATGGAGGAGACAATTTGGGTAACGCGTCTTGGGCGCGGTGCCAGCGGTTGGATGCGATTCAGGTGGGTTAGCTACTTAGCGCTGTTTCGAATAGAACCGCATTTGATCTGTCCGATCAACATCCTTTATGGCCTTTGGACAGTGACTTCATATAAGAATAGATGTTGGCTTGTTTTACTTTGGTTGGTTTGTGCATCGTGTAGGCGCGGCCACCTTGCCTCGGCAAGAGTGTGTACTCGAGAGTGGGATATATAAACTTTGGTTCTGGATGGATATCGAGGCGAGACTGATGGTTCGATATGTTATCGTGCAACCGATGACATTGAGTTAGACGGGTCGGCTATATATATAATGCTTGTCGTTTGGTTTGAGATTGAATGCTAGCATGCTTAAACTGCTTTACTGCTTTCCTTAACATGTCATCACTATGCCATGAAATGAATCTAGGATTCAACTAAAAAGATCACCATATAACTGTTTGCATTCACTTTTACTTAGTGTCGGCTTAGGCGAGTGGGTTACCCCGCTCACCAGTACGGTTGTGTACTGACCCACGTTTGTGGGCAATATTTCAGGTACACAGACGTAGTGGCGCTGCTTGGATATACGGGACAAGATGTATGAACTGTAAGTACCTTTGTGGGCTAGAGAAAGAGCAAGAGTTATTTCATCGTCTCTGTGGCATCGCCTTTGTGGCATTGACTCGGGGCATCTCATTTGGACCCTATCGTGAGCTTCGCTGCGTATACTCTGATTGTGTGCTTGGTACACAATACTTGACTTCTGCTGCAACTTGGTTGTTTCAATGATAACATTTGGTGTTTGACAATATCGCCTTGTACGAGCGCAACTCCAGGCTCGTACGGCATCACGTCCCGATGAGAACGATAGTCCTGCGGGAGAGCTGTAAACGTGGTGATTCACGTTCAGCGAGGGCTATTGAGCTTGCGGGAGATTGGGGCGTGAAAGCCATATCTTCCAGGATGAGCCCGCAACTGAGACCGGGGATAGCAATCCTTCCAATAATGAAAGTGACGCAATATTGTCCACTCTCTCTAAGGACAACGAGACTCAGATATTGGAGACGAAAAGTGAGGCATCCAACTTCCCGTCCACCTCTTCCCACGTAATGCCAGTATATATGGCATAAGATGAGCATGATACGGGATCCAGTAACCAACAACGCCTTGAGGTACTTGAAGCCATGATGCAGGCTCTGAGCACTTCAATACAGACTCGCTCACATAGTGCTGGAACTCAGAGAAAACTTGGTTCCAACACAGCCACAAGCCCCAGGACGAACAAACCTAGATCAAGGGACCAACAAGGAATTCGACATGCCTGATCCAGCTCCTCATGTTGTAAGTAGCTAGACCGCACCTCAATCTTCTATCGCCCTTCTACCAGACGATATCCATGAGACTCTTAGGGACTTGCTTGTCCGGTTTGATGCTCGGGATAATCAAGACAGGCTCCAAAGGCTTGGGATCCGGCAGCCCTATCCTCCCGAGTGGGATAACGTGGTATACCCTCCTAAGTACAAGCCCCTATCTCTGACTATATTTGACGGGAAGATGTTACCCCGTCAAACGTGAGATACATTCAGTCCATAACGGGACACATACCTCGAGATGACGCCTTACTCACTAACTTGTTCGTTGGAGCACTATCCGAGGTCGCATTTGAGTGGTTCTGTAGCCTCCTAGATAAGTGCATCTCGTCCTTCGAAAACCTAAAGTTCCCGTTTTCTCATCTAGTTCTATGAAGGAGGGATGGATATGACCATGTCCTCTCTGATGGACATTACTCAAGGAGACAGGAAACTTGCACAAAATTACATCGAATATTTTTTGCAAGTGGTATTAAAATTGCCTTTCAGCATCCTCGAATCTTCACTGAAGGACACGTTTCAAATGAACCTTCTACCAGCAATAAGACTCTGGACGACATATGGTCCATTCAGTGATTGGATGACATTTATCATAAGTATCGTTTCTGCAGAAAAGAGCACAAAAGATGCCCGCTTATTAGGATTCCAAGATCCCAGCATTGAAGACAAGGGAAAGAGTCATTTTACCGCTAACAATAGTCGTAAGAGTAAAGAAAAGCTGGCCCTGACGGTTAACTTATTCAAAAGTCCGACATCACATATTACCAAGCCAACATAGCCACCAAGAGTACATAAGACTTATTCCTTTGATGACGATGATGTCATGAACTCTTCGAAGTATTGATTAAGGGCAACAAACTCTGGCTACCTGACGTCAAACTCTCCGATGAAGCATGCATGGTTAACAACCCTAAGTATTGTTACTACCATTGATATATCCATTATGCCACGCGAGAGATATGTATTTAAAAGGCACATACAATGACTGTATGACTCAAAAGCTCTCACTTGGGACTTGAAGTCAAGACAGTCACTGCAAACATGGTGTCTCTCCAATTCGACACCTTTTCGACAACAGAAGTCCAAGATGGTGTCGTCCACATACCTAGGACAACCATGGAGGTTGTTAACCTTCCCCAGCCTAAGCAGACTGGTTGGTTCTCCTTAATACTCTAAGAGGCGAAGTCATATGGGTTTATACAGACCCCGTCCCGGACATGACACAGCCAGCAGCACCTCCTGCTTCCAAGTCCAAAGGAAAGATGACCAAGTCCTGTCACACGGTTTCTCTGTCAACAGATGAAGCTTTGGCAGGGGTAACCAGGTTGGGCCTAGCCTACCAGCACGATTATAATGCTCCCAATGACCTTACACCTCTGGTCGCCATATCTGTGACACCTGCTGCGTCTGATTCTGGCCCATCCCAGCCTCCTGCAGCGAACAAACAAAAGCAGAAGAAAATACGCTATGATAAGCCTCTACAGAAAGACAAAACTCAAGGACTGGAGAAGCCTTACAACTTTGACATACTGGAATAACTGGCCAACACTCCCTTTAAGTTTTTATTCTTCGAGCTTCTCCGTATCTCCAAAATAACTCGTGATGCTCTAAGCGAGGAGTTGCAAAACGCTGACTCTTATCTGGCCTAAGTCAAGCCACCAATCGAGAATTATGTCGCATGACCTCATTGTAACAGTGTGATGGAGGCGATTTCGAATATCATATTCTCTCAGCAAGAAATGCTGTTAAAGAATAATAGGCATGATCCTCTATATTACATAGGGTACATCGGAGCCATTAAGGTAGTCTGGATGCATATCGACCCCGAATTATCTCTTAGCATTATCCTACGAAGTCTGCTACAGACTTTGGGTATTCTGATGCATCGACTGGCAGCCACCAATACCACTATTTGTGACTTTGATGTCGAAAGAAGGTACCTTCTAGGCAAGATTCTTCTGAAGTGCCAAATCGGCGACCTTCAAACAGAGATGACTTGCTATGTCATCGACGTGGATGTGTCCTACAATGTCCTGCTAGGACGTCCGTGGATACATGAGTATATGATTATCCCATCCACTCAACACAAGTGCTTAAAGTACGTCAACGAAGACGACATCGTCAAGACTGTAATATCCCACAACAGTATGGTACATTACGCTGAGTCAGATTAAACGAGGCAATGGTTGGTTATATTTTGATTTGTTAGATTTGGGAGCAAGTATTGATTTGAGTTGGTTTCATGTGCAGATCGCATGCGGGTTCTATGAAATCAGGTGTTCGTTCAGAATAGTACTGGAATAGCGAGATTGGAGCAATAATACCATTTTCCTTAGTCCAATCGATCGGATGGTTTGGAGAGCACGACCTACTCGCACGATCATACCAATTGAGTAGATCGTGCTTTGCATCGGACCACGGATTCAAGGAATCGGCCATATCGGCAAGGCAGGGTGCTTAGCAGATTTAGACTTGGTGAGTATGCTCTATCCCTTTTTCTCTACTCCTTAATGCCTAATAATCTGGAACACACATAATAGTTTTAACACTTGGATTGGAAGATGGAAATAATCACACTGTGGCGTGCATAGAGTATGCGCCATTTGGTTGGATAGGATTTGTAGCTTGAGTTGGTCTTGCGTTTGGACAGTTAGAGCTTGAGTGGATCATCTTGGTTGGAACATTGAGGAAATTTGGGTGGGCGAGCTAGTGTGCATCCGTACAAGAGTATCAAGTTGGGAGCTTTATCAAACAAAGCATGCAGTTGTGGTTCAAAATTGGGCAACTGCATCGGAGAGGGCATTGTGCCACTGTTGGGGCATTATGCCATAGAGATTTCGGAGGGAGGGGTGTTTCCCCAATTGGAGCACTGTATCGAGAAGCGTTATAGTGCCTATGGGAATAACTTGAGATGGTGCCTTGGGATATAGGTTGGAGAATGGTTATGGATAATTGGATGGATCGGGACAAGTATCGTTTGGTGGGGCGAGAAGGCTCGATTCTCTCATCATACCTACTTGGAGTTTGCTTTAGTCACGGACAACCTGTTGCGCACAGGGTTTGGTTTCCTTGAATGAGATAGACTCCGGGGCACCGGGACCGTTCGACCATGGAGGAAATAAAATGGTCACATGCCTTGGGTGCAGTACCAATAGTTCGAGATGACTAGGCGAGTTAGCTACTCAGTACTGGATCGGGTAGAACTGTAGTTGATTAGTCCTTTATGGCTTGACCAGTAACTTCATATAGATAGAGTTGGTTTGGTTTGGGTCGTGCTTTCGTGTAGGAGGCGAGGGGCGATCACCTTTCCTCGGGCAAGAGTGTGCATAGCGATGATTGGATTAGCAAGGCTTGGATTATGGCTTGGTTTGAGGATGGATTTTGAGGCTTGGATTACGATATGGTTCGATAGGTTCACACATTGCTTCGGGTTTGAGTAGAACGGTTTGCATGCTAGTTTTCTTTGAGTTGGATATATCTGCTTGTATATTTGCTTGAGTTGAATGCTTGCATCCTTAACCGGCTTTACCATTTTCCATAACATGTCATACCTCTGCCATGAAATGAATCTAGGATTCAAGTAGAGAGATTACCATATAACTGTTTGTATTCACTATCTATTTAGTGTTAGTTTAGACGAGTGTGTTACCCCGCTCACCAGTACGGCTGTGTACTGACCCACGTTTGTGGGCATTATTTCAGGCACGCAGGTGTAGTGGCTTTGCTTGGATATACGAGATATGATATATGGAACGGTAAGTACCTTTGTGGATAAGAGAAAGAGCAAGAGTGTTGCATCGCCTTTGTGGCATTTTTCTTTGTGGTATTTTTATTTTGACTCTTCGAGAGCTTCGCTGCGTATACTCTGATGTGTGCTTGGTACATAATACTTGACTTTCGTTGTACCTGGTCATTTTGATGATAACTATAATATTTGATATCATCTCTTTGTGCGAGCGTAACTCCAGGTTCACACGACATCACGTCCCAATGAGAACGATTTTCCTGCGGGAGTGCTGCAACGTGGTAATTCACGTTCAGCGGGGATGATCGAACTTATGGGAGATTGAGGCGTGACAAATTGGTATCAGAGAGCCCGGTTCATTTTCTCAGACTTTGTCTTTTGGTTCACCCCCAATTTTAAATAGCTTTCGCGTGTCGTTTGGCTCTTGGCTCTACTAGGTGACGCATTGGATGTTTCATGCAATAAGTTTATATATTTGTTGGTTGTGGGTGCATGTTGTTCTTCGTTGCATTGGCTTTCGTTGGTTTTTGATAGATCGTGTAGCATCGTTGAGTGTTGTTGTATTCGTGCAGCAAGTTGGGAGGTGTCGTTACATTGGTTTGGCTTGTCGTTCAAGAGAATCTGGTTGCATCAGTGGAGCAGTTGGTTGTCAGACGAGATTGGTTTTGTGGTATGCTGTGTGTAGAAACATTAGATGAGAATATAATATTGCACGAGTTGCTCGTGTAGCGAATGCGTTGGATGAAGTTTGAGCAATGGCTTGGGAATATCAGAGAGAGCGTTGCACGAGTTACTTGTGTGGCGCATGTTCTTAGCAGGTTTGAGTTTTGGTTATGAATATCAAGAGAGCATTGTATGAGTTGCTCATACGGTGAATGTGTAGAATAGTTGGGTATTGGCTTGGATTACTTGGAAGAGATCGTTGCACGGGTTGCTCGTGTAGCGAAAGTATCGAACGATTTGAGAAATAGTTGGAAGTATTGAGAATGGAACATGACACAAGTTACATCAAGCAAGATTTGCAGAAGTGTTAGATGGTTCATGCGTTGGCTGAGTTTTGTGTCAAACTTGAGTTGGGGATGGCAGGATCATGCAGAATAGATAGCTTAAACGGATCTTGGATCAGTGCAAAGAAGGACGACGTAAGAAGTGACTTGATTCAGAGTAGTATATGGTATACCATGTAGTTAAGTGGCGTTGGAATATTCTGGATAGAGATCGATGGGAATTATTATAATGGACACGGGTAACAGGAATGTAAGTTGGTTGGTGCGCATCGACTAAGTTATGTATCAGAACATGGAGCAAACGAATGTTAAGTTGAGATCAACATGATCGCTATGGAATAGTTGGTATGGAAGACGTTCGTCGACACAGAGTAAATCTAACACGAGAGCGACTCTATTTTTAAGTGGTATATGGTGCAACAGAATTTGACTTAGGTATTCTTTGATACGTTGGACTTGAGCGATCAAGAACGGACTTGTATAAATGAAAGTTTCGTTAGACAAGAATGGAATAAGCAATAGAACGGGTGTTTGGAATTTGAAGGATTGATGTGGACCAAGTATTGGAAATAAGATGAGATCGATTAGACGGAAAGCTGAATATCGTAGTTCGCTTGTACGATTTGGAAGTTTGGTGGAGCATTCATTGATACAAAGAAAGAGTTGAGCATAAGGACTAAACAGTTGGGGCATGCTTGAGCGAGAGATGGATGTATCAAAGAGTGTAAACCCCCTGATTTTTCAAGATTTTAAAACCGAATTTTTTTTGAAATTTTCTGGGATTTTTGGGAATTTTTGCTAATTAAAATCAAGGTGTTTTTGGCATTAAATAAAATTAAATATTTTTAAAATATATTAAAATATTATGAAAATAATATTTTTAGGTGTAAAATGAAAAACTAGACTTAGGGTAATTTTCTGGGAATTTATTGGACCCCGAAAATATTTTTAAATGCCCGAAAACTAATTTTTATTAATTAAATTAAAAACCAAGTTAGACCGGATTGAACCGGGTTCAAACCGGTCTGAACCGGCCGAACCCGGTTCAACCAGACCGGACCGGTCCACCCACCCACCGGGTCAGGTCGGATCCACCGGCACCCGTCCAAACCCGAAACCCGACCCGCTTCCTCACCCCTGAACCGTTCCTCCCCCGATTCCTCCGCCGGATCCGCCGCCTCCGGCCACGCGGCGCTCCGCCCGGCCACCTCGCCCGCACCCCGCGACCACGATGCCGCTCCGCCCGCCTCCCTGGCCGCCTCCCTCGGCTCCCCGACCCTATATAAACCCTAGGACCCCCGCCCCTCTGGCCCGATCAACCCTTCCGGCCACCGCCCCTCGCCGAGGCGCCGCCACCGCTCACCCGCCGTGCCCCGCCCAGCTCCGCCGGTCCGCCGCAGCCCCCTCTCCTTCCTCCACCTTCCTCCCCGCCCGCAGCGGCCAGAACCCCTCCCCGATCGAGCCCGACCCCGCAGCAGAGGCTGCGCCGCCTCAGGCAGCCGCCGGCGTCCCCCGCCCGCTCCGGCGCGTCGCCAGCGCCGCCCCTCCCCCTCCACCTCCGCCTCCGGCCGCAGTGCCCCCGAGCCGCCGGAGCTCCGGCAGCAACCCCGAAACCCTAACCCTAGACACGTGTCGGACATGTGTCGGACACGGTAAAATTCGATTTTTCGAGCCCCGTTCAGGTACCTGTATCTTTCTCCTCGTAGCTCTATTTTTGATTCCGTCAGTTGCGTCGCGAACCCTGCGTGACCCTCTCGGTGCCCGTGCAACCCGCTCGGGACATCGCGTCCTGTGGCGATCGCGAACCGTGATCCAAAAATAGAAAAAACAACGTCCTGATTCACCCCGGAACTGAGTACGTCCCGCCAAACGGGACGACTTGGTCGCGTGTGGTCTTCACCGATACGTGCGCGACGTCGATACGAACGTGCGAGATTTCGCAGAAGTTGATTTGGATGTGCGTGCACACCGAAATCAACGCGTATCCGCGGACACCGTCCCGTATCCGCCCTTTCTGGAACGCATCGTAACTTCGTGTACACACGTCGGATCAAGACGAAACTTGTGCCATCGGACTCGTAGCGATACGCTGGTCCTGTGATCCAAGTTTGGTTAGATTCTGAGAACGTTGACGAAATCGCGTGTCGTGGGCCCCACAGGCTCCACTTGACGGGCGATTTTGTGATCGGCTCATCGGAATCCAATTCTGGAAGTTTCGTTGGGTTCGTATCATCATTCCTGACTTGTAGACACTAAGTTTGACAAATTTGGAGACCGTTGACCCTGACACATTTTTCGGTACGAAGTGGGCCACATGTGGATCCCGCTTTGGCCCGAAATTATTATTTTTGCCTTTGTCTCCAAATTGGACTCAAGGACAGGCATTTCTAGCTGATTGATATTTTCTGAATCTAATTGTGATGTTTGTTTCAGCAACCGGAGTACTCTCGGCAAATTCCGCTGAAGTCAGAGCCATAATTGGAGCCGGAACCCCAGGCAAGTGTACCTTGCCAAAACTTGCAGTCCTTGTTACTTATTTCCTTGGCTTATATATACATATATTGTGGTTCATGCTTGACCCAGGACCGAGTGACTTTACTTAGCGTCCGATTCATAGTCGGGTGCCAACACCGTACGCGGCGTTGTGTATTGTCATCTAGACATGGATACCGAGACCCCATCTTTCTCGTACTTGTCCTATCAAATACATTATAACCCAGGATACTTGATACTATTCATGGACAGGATCTTCCTGAGATATTCTTGGTGATTCTGTATAGGATACAGGACTTGACATTGACATTATGTTCCTAGATACTATATGACTTGTTGCATTAGATATGATCTTACGTGACATGGACATGAGGCCACATGGACATGAGACGTATGATTACATTGGGTGGGGAGAGACACACAGGCTACAGGTTGATTTTATATTATGCCGGCGTCTTAGTCTCACTACGAGCTAGACAACCACATGATATCACTGCTACCGGCTCCCCGACACAGAGCTTGTAGTGGTTTCAGCCTGAGTTCTAGTGCTACTCTCATCTTGCATATCACTTAGCTGGTTACTTAATGTTTCCCTATTGTTCTATTTATTGCTGGAGAGACACACAGGCTACAGGTTGACTATATTATGTCGACGTCTTAGTCTCACTACGAGCTAGACAACTACATGATATCGCTGCTACCGGCTCCCCTACACAGAGCTTGTAGTAGTCTCAGCCTGAGTACTGGTGATGTTCTCACCTGCATTTCACATAGATGGTTACATATTTACCCTATTTATTTCATTGACTATTTCACTGCATTAGTATGGCTTGTATTATCTGTACCTTGTTATGTCCCCTGAGGACCTGAATTCGGATTATGTCCCCAGGATTAGCAGAGGAGATCCATCCAGAGATATACCGTACAAGAGCACTTCCAGGAGCTGTACCAGAACCTGAGAACGAGATCGTGCCAGAGGACTTCTCCTGAGCATTGGCTGTATATAGTCAGTTATTTCTGTTTCTATTTCCAGTTCCTTTACTTCCTGTTTATTTGCTTTGATGTATCAGACTGGTTCTCGGATTGTTCACCGAGACACTTTTATTGAGATTTGATAGTTATTTCTATTTGCATTATTCTGACATTTAATCTATGATTATCAGTTGTGGATGCGATTAGTATAGAATGTGACTTGTAACATTTGATCTATTTATTGTTAGACTACAGCTTAAGCATGCCCTGATGGATCCATTAAATTGGGTTGTCCATCGGTGCGTGCTGCTGGCCATTGCCACGTGTCCAGTCCCTCGGTATTTTAGGACTGGGGCGTGACAAAGAGTAGAGATCACAGACTATGGATTTTGGCAACGCAAGGGAGCAATACAGTGGAGTCGCATAAACTTGAAGGATCTTGAATATTGGCGCTCGAGAAGTTTGACTCTGAGTTTAGCGGAAAAGAAATTTGTGAAACAGTGCAACGATGGTGGACGAATTCTTTGAAAGACATGAACGGACATGAGGAAAGTCTAGTTGATGTTGAGTCAGATTAAAAGTTAACACTTGTAGTACTAAGGCGGATTGAGGCAACGAATGCAGGCGATATGGATTTGAGATTGTGTTGGAACTTGTGCACAAGTCATCGAGAGCATGTGCATGAATCGGGACATGGAGAAATCAAGATAGGCTAGGGGATGGAATGAGAACAAGGATTATGGCGGATGGACTTTTGAAGATAGCTACATGAGAAGGCAACATTGAAGCAAAATTACTGTGTCGCTCGAGCAAGTTGGATGTGTAGTGTGAAGCATGGCATACGGATAAGAAACAGAGTAAGTCTATAGTTTCAAAAATTATTGCAAGTGATAGTGCGAGAAGTCAAACAAGATGGTTCAGAATTTTGATTGATTCAGGGCATAACGTCGGAGTTATGAAAGACAGTTTCAACGAGTGTAATTCGAAGATTTGTGGCTGGGATAGATGGTAAAACTCTAGGTGGTTAGGTGGCATTTGGTTGACAGATACGTCAGAGGTAGTGCATGAAGTCTCAGAATTAGAAGTTTGTTCGGATCAGATTGTTGGGTTATGGTTCTGATTTGCAGAGGAGATATAGCATGGTCATAGTAACTGTCTATCGTGATGACTTACAATTATCGAGCGTAGCTTCGGGACAGCTGACCCTAGCGACTTGACCACCAAATCAAAAATAAATATTTTAGACCCATAGAACGACCCTTGCGGTGACGCATTTGGGAATACGTCGAGGGTGGATGTGAGTGGTGTATGTTGGAGATAGGCCTAAGTGGCTGTGTGTTGGATTTGAGAGATCCTTGGGATAGCCTTCAGCTGAAGATGTAGCCGGAAGATCGAAGCGATGGTAAAAATTGCCTAAGTCAACTGTTGATATTCAAAGTCGCAGATTTTTAGAAGATGGCATTGCCTCTGACTCATCGTACCCCGAAAGGAAATAACATTCATATGAATTGATGACTATGTAACTAGCTTTGAGATGTTAAAATAACTCATTTAGATCAGATCCTTGCACTTCTGGATGGAACATATGTGCCTCACATCTACAAGATAAAATCAGACTTAGCCTGGGATGCGTGCTCAAACATAGGGCGAAGGTGATATCCTGTGCTTCGAGACAGTGGAAGCAGCAAGAAGAACTATTTCATGCGCGCCCTAGGAATTATGGCGAGTGTGTCCGCGTTGAAATTGGGTCGACACTATCCCTATGGCGTGGCGGCAAAATCTTCGTGGATCACATGAACCTCAATATAGATGTTCCCCTAGTGAGGTATTGTGATTGAGGAAGTGGTGTTGGGCTGAGCTGATCTAAGAGCATAGTACAATATTTGGGTAAGTCGCCTTGCTGGGGTAGTATCAGTTGTTATGATCGTTCGGAGCAAAAGATGATAGTTGGAGATGATGCCTGTAGAACATTGTGCGATTAGAGTCATGCTAGAGTTTTGTTGGTTGAGCTTGGACGGTGCTAGTGTGAAATCAGAGATAGTCGGATGGATTGAGTCAAAACATGAACTGATTTGAGTCAGGTGAAAAGATCGTCAAAGGAAAATTATCGTATTTGAGAATATTTCTTATGCGAATATGTTATGGGATGAACGTCAGGATTGGTTCAGTCGAGAGTGAATCGAATGAATGTCTCGAGCATAAAGATACCCTTGTAACTTGTCCAAATTCGCTATCGCTAAGCTCGGCTGTCACGCCCCGCTTCACATAATATGGTGAGCCGAATACGGTGAGCTGGATACGTAACATCATCCCTAGGCTACGCACCATACGAATACTCCCATACCCGTATTTGCGATTGTCGCCCGTAAGGTTTTAGGATAGTATTACAATATGTCATATGTGCATAATATAATGAATAGAAAATTGATTACATGACATTTTAAACTATAAATAGGGACAATTACTATTCTACCCAATTATAACCATTAATCCAATATATATATATATATATATATATATATATATATATATATATATATATATATAATGAAAATAATTTTGTTGCTAATGCAATCGCCTCCCTTGGTAGCATATCGATCTTGCTCAACAATTGTTCTTCAATATTTGATAGTGGCTTCCTTTGAAACATTTCTACAAAACCAGTGAACAATACTAGGTTATCAAACGACATGCAAGCCATCAGTCAAGGAAGGATAAAATAAATTAAATGAAAAGAGAATCTAAAAATGATTGAATTCTCAAATTCCAAAGGGTTAAGAAATATAATACTAAATTCCTATGACTTGTTATAGTGTAAACTTGAAATATGATTATGACTAAATTTATTCTAGTAAAATCCTCAATATTTGTCTTATAATTAAGTAATAACAAGTCACACTCATAATTATTACAATCACAACCACAATCACAATCACAATCACAGTCACAATCACAATCACAATCAAATTCATAACCACAATCACAATCACAAAGCATAAAGCATCAACAAAATAGCAGATACTGTGTAATATCCAACTTCTAGTAATACTTGCATCATCAACTAAATTTTATAACCTGTCATCAGTGCAGTAATCCACTCCTACACCAAACAAGGACAAGGAAATGAATCACCGTACCGGGACAGCTTACGTACCAACTGACTAGCAAGCAGTGCACCCCAGATCAGAAGTCAACAATCAATCACAATCACAATCACAAAAAAAATTCCTATATGATGATGCAATTTAGAGAACATATCTGGATTAAATTTATCCCATTTTCTCGGCATTAATCCCGTGACCTGGGATCAGGCTGTAACTTCGTGGCACAGTGCTTAGAATCCGGCCCTACCTCTCATGGGCTTAAATAATTAAATCCTTGATTCACCTATTTAATGTTTTAAATCGAAATAGGTATGTTTACATTCAGGTACAATTAATTGAGACTGGGTGGCACGGTATTATAATTCGGCCCTGCCTCTCATGGGCTTAAATAATTAACTGGGACTCGGTGGAACGGTGTTAAAATTTGGCCCTGCCTCTCATGGGCTTAAGTGAGGTAAGCCTCACACACTCAATTTGCAAGGCCTTACAAAATATCTTAACTACTTATCAGCTTTTATTATTTTTATATTGCAGAGATTTAGGATATGATTTAGTTGTTCTCTCCCGCCCAATGCACTAACCTAAAGCTACAAACAATCATATTCTATTATTTTACATTAAGTTTCTGCTGGGCACATGTATGAATATTGAATCTTGGTTCGTGTATCTAAGTACCACGAAGGACGATAATACGATTCAATATTTTATTCCTTTTCAAGAATCATATCATGAACTCTGAATACCATGATTCCAATACTTTACTTTCCTTGATTGAATCAGGACATAAACACATGATTTAAATTCTCTATTGTCTCTTTCTTTTTAATTGAAACATGATAGAAACATGTGATATCAAAATCTCAATATGTCGTTCTCATTTTCAAATGAGAGCATGACAAAACACAAGATATTATTTAATTTAATAATTGATATTCTTCCAACAGAAACACATGATAATCTTAATTGGATTTCTCTTGCATGTCTTTGTGTCCGTGTCCTACGTATCTTAAGTTCTAAAGAAACTAGACCCCTATAATTTAAATAAAATTACAAGTCTGTATCTAGGGGCACTGACTCAAATTTTTTAAAGTAAGGATAAATATATTAACCAATTTTTGGTTATCGAAAATGGCTATCTCTGGAAATTCTTGAAAATTTTAACAAAATCTCCTTCGTATTTTGGACTCCAAAAATTTCACAATTTATATAATGACCCGAAGCAACTCTCCATAGAATTCACTGGGTACGTCGACCCCTTCGGTGGAACAACTCAACACCGAAAATCACACGCAATTATATATATATATATATATATATATATATATATATATATATATATATATATATATATATATATATAACAAACATAAACTTTCTTACCCAAGCAATACTTAATCATTAGCAATTAGCTATTTAGTGGCTAGCACTAATCCAAATTTGCTACACCAATCCAGAAATTTAATACAAGTCAGAATGCATAAGTTACACAAACATTTAGATAATAAAAATCATAAAAATTGAGAAATACAATTTCAAGTAACTCATATATCAAACCTCTTGTTTGTAAGATAATAATCATTTAAATACTTAAGTATTAGTTCCAATTAATTAAGAAATAAGCATACTAAACCAAGCACATAGCTATACACAAATAATATTTCGTGTTTCCGGAATTTCTAAAGTTCTAGAAAACTTCAATAACTTAACAATATGATTCATTAACCATATGGCCTAACAAAAAAAAAATTAATACCTATGTTAAAATTTATACCAACTTAATTCCTAATGTCGTACTTCCTGCCTCAAGATGGTGAACACCAGGAGCACCTAGGGCAATGAGTGGGTTCCTCTTTCATCATCCACTTGATCTTGTATAATTATTATGTTGAGGCATTTAACCACCGAGCACGTGTTTAGCTCATGTTTTGGGACTTGACATTCTAGCCTGCGGGCCTACATATAAAGCATATTCTAGACTATAGCTAGAGTTGATCATGTAATATTGTACTCTGCTAGTTCTTCATTTTGGTAACTAGCTTCATGATCATTGTCATGTCCTAATCTCCCGCAAGCTCAAATGTCCATGCTGAACGTGAATCACCACGTTGCAGCTCTACCGCAGGACAATCATTCTCATCGGGACGTGATGTCGTACGAGCCTGGAGTTGCGCTCGTACAAGGCGATGTTGTTAAACACCAAAGTTATCATTGAAACAACCAAGTTACAGCGGAAGCCATTATGTGTACCAAGCACACATCAGAGTAATACGCAGTGAAGCTCTCGATAGGGTCCAAATAAAATACCCCGAAGACAATGCCACAAAGGCGATGCCCCGAAGGCGATGCCCCGAAGGCGATGAAATAACTCTTGCTCTTTTCTCTAGCCCACAAAGGTACTTACAGTTCATACATCTTGTCCCGTATATCCAAGCAGCGCCACTACGCCTGCATACCTGAAATATTGCCCACAAACGTGGGTCAGTACACAGCCGTACTGGTGAGCGGGGTAACCCACTCGTCTAAACCGACACTAAGTAAAATAGTGAATGCACACAGTTATATGGTGATCTTTCTAGTTGAATCCTAGATTCGTTTCATGGCATATGAATGACATGTTAAGGAAAGCTGTAAAGCAGTTTACGCATACAAGCATTCAATCTCAAACCAAACGACAAGCATTTATATATATAACCAACCCGAAGAAAACTAACACGCAACCCGTCTTACTCAATGCCATCGATTGCACGATAACATATCGAACCATCAGTCTCGCCTCAATATCCATCCTCAACCAAAGTCTATATTCCAATCTCAAGTGCACACTCTTGCCGAGGCAAGGTGGCCGCGCCTACACGAAAGCCAAACCAACAAAAGAAAAGCAAGCCATCACTTATACTATATGAAGTCACTGGCTAAAAGCCACGAAGGACATTGATCGGACCAAGATCAACAGGGCAATCCTACCCGATCCAGGACTGGGCAGCTACTCCCTCCTGGTGGTATCGGACTACCAGCACTGCGCCCAATCGCGCGATGCCCATTGTTTCCTCCATGGTAGAACGGTCCCGGTGCCCCGGTGCCTCATCCCGTTCCAGAAAACCAAACCCTGTGCCACACAGGTTGTCCGTGATAATGCAGACACAGTAGGTATGACGAGAGGATCGAAATATTCTCGCCCCACCAAGCGATCCTAGACTTGTTCCATGAATTATCCAACCAAAACATCCAAACCATTCTTCCAACATATAGCCCAAGGCACCAAATCCCAAGTATTTCCATAGGCACAATGCCTCTTCTCAACACAGTGTTTCAAATGGTGCAACACCCTTGCTCAAAGCAATCCCATGGCACAATGTCGTTCCAGTGGCACAATGCCCCATTCGTGGCACGATGTCCCATCAAGCGGCACAACACCCTCGTCGATGCAGTTGTTCGGTTTCGAACCATAACTGCTCGGTTTGCAAGACAAAGCGACCAAGTGATACTCGCGTACGGATGCACGCTCGCTCGCCCGAATTCCCGATATTCCCGATAATCCCATGCCTCAATGTATCATTCCAACTTGTATAATTCCAATCGTCCAAGCATAATCCCAATGTATCCAACCGACTGCCTCAAATGCAATATTCCAACTATCGCTCCAACTATCCAACGCGTAAATCATTTCAAGCCACAATCCTACCAAGCCAACGACATACACTCTATGCACGCCTCAGTATAGTGGTTCCCAATGTTTTAGCCCAAGTGTTCAAGCCTTTTACGTGTTTTCCATATTATTAGACATGAAGGAGTAAAGGAGAAGGGAAAGAGCCCACTCACAATGTTTGATCCCGTTAGGCATCCTGTCCTGCCGATACGGCCAATCCCTTGAACCCGTGGTCCGATGCAAGCGCGATCTACTCAACTGGTATGACCGTGCGAGCAGGCCGTGCTCTCCGAATCATCCGACCGATCGGACTAAGGAAGACGGCATTATCGCTTCCATCCAGCTATTCAGTACTGTTCTGAACGAATACCTGATTTTCTTCGAATCCGCTAGCCATCTGCACATTGATACCAACTCAATCAATCCTTCTTCCCAAAATCCAACATAACAAATGTAACCAGCATTTGATTTATTCAATCCGACTCAGCGTAACACTCTGAGCGGTTGCGGGGCGTTACATAATATACCACTTAAAATCAGGTTCGTCCACGAACCGTGCTGGTACTCATTCCTATCACATGCCATAATCCAATTCCATGGATCTGCTCTATGCAACTCAAATATTCACGATTCTGACTCCGCATCTCGTTCTGCTGAACGCTCGTACAATTTTCACGAATTCCTACATCCTCCTTGTAGCTCAATACGAATTCCTCGTATCGCTTAGTTTTGGATCGTACACATATTTAAGGCGTCCCTAAAATACATGCATTTCAGCCGAACTTTGCGATAGCAAATTTGAACGAGTTACAAGGGTATCTTTATGTTCGAGGTGACCATTTGCTTTACTCTCAATTGAACCAAATCACGATTTCTATTCCAATATATTCGATTGAGCACCATTCACAAATATGATAATTTTTCACCGACTCAATCGGTTCGTGTTCCAACTCAATCCATCCAACTATTTCTGAATTCGCACTAGCAACATCTCCAAATATATCTCGTGCACCGAACGATCATCTCAACTGATACTACCCAAGCTAGGCGACTTACCCAAATATCAAACTTTGCTTAGATCAGTTCAGTCCATCACCTTTCCTGCCATCTCAGATATCTCACTGGGTGATCATCTATATCGAGGTTCGTGTGATCCACGAAGATCTCACCGCCACGCCAAAGGGATAGTGTCGCCACAATTTCAACGTGGACACACTCGCCACAATTCCTAGGTTGCGCATGGAATAGTCCTTCGCGCTGCTTCCACTGCCTCGAAGCATTAGGACATCACCTTTGCCTTCCGAACGAGCACGCTTCCCAGACTAAGTTCTGAGACATCTTGTAAATCTGAGGCAAATCTGTCCCTTCCAGTATTCGTAAGGATTTGATCTGAACGAGCCGCTGCTTTAACTTCACGAGCTAGTTTCACAGTCGTCAATTCATATGAATGATATTCCCTTCCAGGGCACGATGAGTCAGAGGCGATGCCATCGATAAAAATCTGTGACTCTGAATCTCATCAGTTGACTTAGACCATTCCTACCATCACTTCGGTCTTCTGGCTGCTTCTTCAGCTGAAGACTATCCTAAGGGTCTCTCAAATCCAACACTCAGTCAATAAGACAAATCTTATTACTCACATCTGCCCTTGACGCATTCCCAAATACGCCGCCTCAAGGGTCGTTCTATGGGTCTACCATATTCATATCCGATTCGACGGGCAGGTCGCTAGGGTCAGCTGTCCCGAAGCTACGCTCGATAATTGTAATCATCACGATGGACAGTTACTATAAACCATGCTATATCTCATCTGCAAATCCGAATCAAAATCTAACCATTCCATCCGAGCAAACTTCCGAATCCGAGAACCGTGCCCGTTGAAACCGTCTTCCACCAATCCGCCGTTCTGCCCCGAATCCATTAATTTTCTGAACTGCCATGTTCGACTTCTCGCACTACCACTTGCAATGATTCTCGAAACTCAAGACTTGCTCAAATTCTTATCCATTTACAGTGTTTCACAGTGCACGTCCAACTTACTCGAGCAGCACAGTGATTTGTTCCGACGTCGCTCCCACATTTAGCTATCTTCAAAAGTCTGTCCTTCACATCTTTGCCTTTAGTTGTTGCCTCAATCCGTTCACGTCTTTTCGGAGAATCCGTCTACCATCATTGCACCATTTTGCCCAAAATTCCACTTTCGCTAAACCTGAGTTGACTTCTCGAGCAGCAATATCCAAAATCCTTCAAGTTTGTGTGAATCTATCGCATTGCCCCTCCAAACCAAATTGGGTTTCATTACTCAACCAACAGCTCAAATGCGTTGCCCAAAATCGTAGTCCGTGCTCGCTATCATTCGATTCACCCATCGCTCGTTCAAGCGTATCCCAACTGTTCGTTCCGATCTCGTCCATCTCTTAAGCCCAACGATACTTCTATTTGCACAAGTTCATTCTCGATATACTCAAGTCAATATTCACCTGCTTCATTTTCATTCTTTCCAACTCAGCCGACTTGCACCAACCAACTTGTATTCCCAAATATCCGAGTCCGTTCAGACAATTACCATTGATGTCCAACTTAAGTATTTCAATGCCTTACTCACAATGTGGTATCCCATATACCACTCCGAATCGAGTCGCTACTCGTATTACGATTTCCTTACAGAAATCCAAAATCCGTTCGAACTATCCAAAATGTGTGATCATGCCTTTTCCAATTCGAGTTTGACACAAAACTCAGGCAATGCTTGAATTATCCAACTATTTCTATCAATCTCGTTATACAACTCGTGCCATATCCCATTCTCAATACTTTCAGCTATTCTCAAACCGATTGCTACTTTCGCTACACGAGCAACTCGTGCAACGATCTTTTCCGAGTATTCCATCCCAATACTCAATGGTTCCACATGTTTGTTATACGAGCAACTCATGCCAACTATTCTGATATTTCTAAGCCAAACCAAACATGCCCAACCGATGCGCCACAGCCGAAATTCTAACTTATATCCAACACAATCGCTACACGAGCGACTCGTGCAATGATTCATTCTCATCGAATATTTCTACTCACAATATGCCGCATAGCCAAATCTCGTTAGCCAACCAACTGATTCATTGAGGCAATCAGAATCTCCTGAACGACAAGCCAACCCAACGAAAGCCCACAACTTGTTGCACAAATGCAACAATGCCAACCAACTTGCTGCACGAATACAACAACACCTAACGAGGCTAAGCGATCTAACGAAAACCAACCAAGGCAACACAACCAAGAATAACATGCAGCCAAAACCAGCAATATATAGACTTATTGCATGAAACATCCGATGCGGCACCGAGTAGAGTCAAGAGCTAAACGACACGCGGAAGCTATTTAGAGTTTGTGATGAAGCGAAGGACCAAGTCCGAAGAAATAAACCAGGCGCTCTGATACCAATCTGTCATGCCCCAATCTCCCGCAAGCTCAAATATCCCTGTTGAACGTGAATCATCATATTGCAGCTCTTCCGCAGGACAATCATTCTCATCGGGACGTGATGCCGTACGAGCCTGGAGTTGCGCTCTTACAAGGCGATGTTGTTAAACACCAAAGTTATCATTGAAACAACCAAGTTACAGCGGAAGCCGTTATGTGTACCAAGCACACATCAGAGTAATACGCAGTGAAGCTCTCAATAGGGTCCAAATGAAATGCCCCGAAGACAATGCCACAAAGGCGATGCCCCGAAGGCGATGAAATAACTCTTGCTCTTTTCTCTAGCCCACAAAGGTACTTACAGTTCATACATCTTGTCCCGTATATCCAAGCAGCGCCACTACGCCTGCGTACCTGAAATATTGCCCACAAACGTGGGTCAGTACACAGCCGTACTGGTGAGCAGGGTAACCCACTCGTCTAAATCGATACTAAGTAAAATAGTGAATGCACACAGTTATATGGTGATCTTTCTAGTTGAATCCTAGATTCATTTCATGGCATATGAATGACATGTTAAGAAAAGCTGTAAAGCAGTTTACGCATGCAAGCATTCAATCTCAAACCAAACGACAAGCATTTATATATATAACCAACCCGAAGGAAACTAACACACAACCCGTCTTACTCAATGCCATCGATTGCACGATAATATATCGAACCATCAGTCTCGCCTCAATATCCATCCTCAACCAAAGTCTATATTCCAATCTCAAGTACACACTCTTGCTGAGGCAAGGTGGCCGCGCCTACACGAAAGCCAAACCAACAAAAGAAAAGCAAGCCATCACTTATACTATATGAAGTCACTGGCTAAAAGCCACGAAGGACATTGATCGGACCAAGATCAACAGGGCAATCCTACCCGATCCAGGGCTGGGCAGCTACTCCCTTCTGGTGGTATCGGACTACCAGCACTGCTCCCAATCGTGCGATGCCCATTGTTTCCTCCATGGTAGAAAGGTCCCGGTGCCTCGGTGTCTCATCCCGTTCTAGGAAACCAAACCCTGTGCCACACAGGTTGTCCGTGACAATGCAGACACAGTAGGTATGACGAGAGGATCGAAACATTCTCGCCCCACCAAGCGATCCTAGACTCGTTCCATAAATTATCCAACCAAAACATCCATAACCATTCTTCCAACATATAGCCCAAGGCACCAAATCCCAAGTATTTTCATAGGCACAATGCCTCTTCTCAACACAATATTTCAAATAGTGCAATACCCTTGCTCAAAGCAATCCCATGGCACAATGCCGTTCTAGTGGCACAATGCCCATTCGTGGCATGATGTCCCATCAAGCGGCACAACACCCTCGCCGATGCAGTTGTTCGGTTTTGAACCACAACTGCTCGCTTTGCAAGATAAAGTGACCAAGTGATACTCGCGCACGGATGCACGCTCGCTCGCCCGAATTCCCGATATTCCCGATAATCCCATGCCTCAATGTATCATTCCAACTTGTATAATTCCAATCGTCCAAGCATAATCCCAATGTATCCAACCGACTGTCTCAAATGCAATATTCCAACTATCGCTCCAACTATCCAACGCCTAAATCATTTCAAGCCACAATCCTACCAAGCCAATGACGTACACTCTATGCACACCTCAGTATAGTGGTTCCTAATGTTTCAGCCAAAGTGTTCCAGCCTTTTACGTATTTTCTATATTATTAGGCATAAAGGAGTAGAGGAGACGGGAAAGAGCCCACTCACAATGTTTGATCCCGTTAGGCATCCTGTCCTGCCGATACGGTCAATCCCTTGAACCCGTGGTCCGATGCAAGCGCGATCTACTCAACTGGTATGACCGTGCGAGCAGGCTGTGCTCTCCGAATCATCCGACCGATCGAACTAAGGAAGACGGTATTATCGCTTCCATCCAGCTATTCAGTATTGTTCTGAACGAACACCTGATTTCCTTCGAACCCGCTAGCCATCTGCACATTAAAACCAACTCAATCAATCCTTCTTCCCAAAATCCAACATAACAAATGTAACCAGCATTTGATTTATTCAATCAGACTCAGTGTAACGCTCCGAGCGGTTGCGGGGCGTTACAATCATCTGGGTATGTATAATTTTGGACACCTTACTATTATATATTAGTGATCATACATCTTGTACTTGTTACTTTCTTAGGATTGAGACACCTAGGATTCTTGACCCAGGATTGCCTGATGGATTGTAGAGTAAACCCTCACATGTCTAGACAATCGTGATAGTATCTCAGGATATAGAGTACTCTGGTATACGTAGCTGGCTTTGTCTGCCCCCGCTCTCCAGTATTCTGGTTCTGGGGCGTGACACACTCCTCGGTTAAAGTGTTGAGTTACGGACAATAAATGCAAAGTCAGAGAATTGACTGATATGACTGGCCATGTCAGAGAAGTGACCGATGTGACTGGTCAAGATGGGGAGTCAGAAAAAAAGATAAAAATTCGGGAAAGTCATGCCAAGGTCAGTTTAGTCATGCGCTCAATCTAGGAAGGGGCGCATGAGTCTTTGGCCCCATGGATACCTTTATGTGCTTAGTGAGTCAACACAAAGAGTTTCTGCCACTTAGATTTTTTAAGCACTTTGATTGAAAAACTCAAGTGTGGATTTAGTCATGCACCCAACAATTTAGGCACATGCTGCAAGGATATGCGGAAAGAGTTTTGTGCTGCATGGCACTCTCTGCCGCATAAGTATTGGGCGCATGAAGTCTCATCGTCCCAAAAATAGCAAGTCTGCCATGGAAAAGCTCAAAGTCTGAAAACTTGTATTCTCCATGAAATCCGTATATCAAGTCCGAATCTAGCAAAATAAATTACAAAATCGCATGAAATCAAGTGCTCCTCAACATGAAACCACTAGTTTTGGAAAGCAACAAGTTTTAAGAGATCAAAACCACGTAAACTCATAGAAGCTACAAACTGAAAACTTAGATATACTCCAACCAAGGCATCAAAATCAAAAATACCAAAAATTAAACATGTAGAGAAACTCATAGAGAACAATATAAAGAAATAAAATGCAAGGAAACTAAATAAATACAATATATCAAGTTCTTTCTCCTTGGCAAGATGTACTTGCCTAAACCTACTACTAAACTACTACTACTACTACTACTACTACTACTACTACTACTACTACTACTACTACTACTACTACTACCACCACCCAAGGCAAGCTCATGGCTGGGACTAGGATTCGGCCAATGAGAGGAGAGGGAGAAGAAAAATGAAGAAAGAGAAGAAAATAAAGAAGAATGAGAAGGAGAGAGAAAGAAAAGGCTATATATATCAAAGGGTGACTAGTATTATTCATAATTCTAGAAATTACATAAAAGTAGCTAGAAAAATCCATAAATTATATGGGAAGCAATATACAACTATAACATATATATACCAGATAAAATACAATAATACTAAAATAGTGAGACGGGTCTCACAATACATATTGCGCCCAAAGACCCTAAGAACTTCTCACTATTGAAATGCACTTGTGTTACAGGTGCTTAGGTATGTGCACTTGAACAAACCTCCCAAACAACTCTACTGGTTGCACCCATAATGCAACCATACACCCCCTCTTGAACCCGAGCCTACATTCCCCTAGCACTCTCAGAACTCCCTCACCGCAAGAACTAAGAATACCCCATATCAAATCTCTATACGATCCCAAATCAACTGCTTGCACCTGAAGCAGTGGTCACTCTCACTGATACTGCAATTTATCAAGTGCACCCCTTTCTAGCTCCTTGTACACTGTGATGTGAATAGCACCAAGGTACAGCCCCCAAATCTGCTGCTAAACTGAACTCACCCCTCTTCACAGTCCCTGAACTCCCCTTCCATCTCTAATACACACACACACATGCAATTATATATCTATATACACACACTTAAATAATCACACTAATATATACACTAACACTCGCACATACTAGTGTAGGCATTATGTCAAACACATGGTGTATGCAAGAGTATCACACCATGGTACACTAGGATACACCCTCACCAAAGATACCAAAACCCCCTAATACTAAATATATATAATTTAATGATATATAATAGTTAGAATAACATAAATTAATGCTATTAAAAGGAAATTAGCATATAGAAACATAATACATCAAAAAATACCCAATCTACACTCCCGTATCATGGAGTATCATAAAACGGCTCTCCGTATCCAATTGTGGACACATTAGTACTCCCTCACAACCAATCTAACACTAATAAATATAATTAACCTATTGACAAACACTTGGTGTTCCAAATTCGAAATTCTTCCGATTTGGCCACAAAAGTCAATGTAACTATCACAATAGGCCTCATAAGAACCTAGTGCTTCCTCCTATGGGTAGTCCTTAGCCATGGAAGGGTTTATATAGGTCTAATATGATAATTAAAAAGAAAATTGATAGGCAAATAGGGATTATACCTATTAGGAGATGGATTTTCAATAAACTTTTTCAAATGGACACAAGGGGACACAAGCTTCTAGCAATTCCTCCTCCTTGGTGCTCCTTGCCACCTCCAAGCTCTTAGGCCTTCTTGATGGTGAGAATGAGAAAACTTTGAAGTAGTTTGAGTGAAATTTGGTGGAGGGATGGATGGATTTGGGAAAAAACAAATTAGGGTTTCATGAATGATGTGAATGGAATAATGGAAGCTTCTCTCTCCTCCTAGAAATTAAGGCCGGCCTCTCCCTTCCTTCTTGGGCTACAAGTTATGTATGATGTCCATAATACCCCTATTGGTTGTCATGAAGAAATATTTAATTAAAAGAAGCTTCTATTCCTAATGAAAGTTTAATTTATCTCTAATTAATAAAAAGGGATGACTTAATTTGATCCAAAATGTAGGGTTCAAGTTGTCACGTCCCGATCCCATAAGGGCTGATCATCCTCGCTTGGTCCTTACGGAATCGATCATCCTCGCTTGGGCGCGATATCGTGCAAGCCTAAGTTGCACTTGAATAAGGCATAATACCTGCACAAGACACAAGTTAGACAAAAATATACATATATAGAGGCACAAAATTTAAATGCAGAGAACCAAAGTTGAACACATTTGATAGGAACACAAAATACTTTCTTTATTGAATAATTAAAGATTGGATTATAAAGTACTTGCTTGGCTGATTACAAAATATGCCATAGATGGCTACATCCCTTTTTATAAACCCAAAAACTAGCCACAATATCCATACATCATATCCTTGTAGCAGGACCAAAATTAAAGCACCTAGCAGAAGAAGAGCTTGCACATTATAGAGGAAATACTTGAGAAGCAGCACGAGCACGGTTTTGCTTGAAGGAATGCGCTCCTAAAGCTTCATAATGCTCGCCAAACTCTTGCTACCAGAACCTGGAGATTTTGTCCACAAACGTGGGTCAGTACTACAACATGTACTGGTGAGCGACCGTGGCCAAACTCACCTAAAAATATACACTAAGTAAATATGTGAAGCTAACATTATTAGGTGATCTTTCTAGTTGTCTAGTTTCTTTTTAACAATTCATGCAGAGAAACATAAAGGATAAATTGAACTATGCATATTATAATTCTTACCCATGGCTGAACGGTTATCCCTGCAGCAGACTTATAAGTTAGCAACAATTTGCATATACGTATCTAACTCGTGAATCAATCTTGGCATCAAGTATTAGGTATACAAGAAGGTAAACCTAGCATTCGACCTAACTACATGATGGCCCATGAGTTGCCCCACTGATGGACAACAATACCCCCTAGATCCCGTAGGACCGGAATATCAGGGTGCTCTCACAATCTCCTCCGAACCGACCGATTCACAGTACCCCAAGAATCGTTTGAGAGACTATTACCTTGTGCACAAGTTGTCCAAGACCAATGCATGGCAAGCAACATATATCAGATAAAAACTATTAGGATACACCAAACATGAGCAAGCATATCACTATCTAATAGCGCACTCCCTGATCCCGTAGGACCGGAACATCAGGACGGGCTTCTAGTCTCTTCTCTTTCAATCTTTCACACGGGATACATAACTAACCATAAAAGGTTTCAATACACGGTCTAGTAGAAAAATATGTGACTAAGGGACATAACATTAACTGAAATAAAGTAGTAACTCTATATATATTTTGCATGCATTTTATTTCTTTTAGCATATATTGTAGTGAGTTAACATAGAACTAAGGAGCATGCAACTGAGTAGACTAGCGATCATTTTATTAGGCGGAAAGACTAAAGGATTCATCGTAGGGACAAAGCCACTCACCGAATGAACCAACGAGAGGATGGAGAAGCCTTATGCAATGACCACTCCTTAGGTATGCGTCCTGAAATTGCAACAACACTTGGTTAGCATCCTTGGATCTCTTTTTCTTACGATTCGAAAAGAATGCACAAGCGAGAAAAGCGAATCATGAAAACCAAGTCATCGAAAGCAAGATAAAACATAAAACAACACAAAACCAAGCAGCAAAACAACCAACAAAAACTCTTGGACTCATTTTAATAGAAATTGTTTCATCAGTTTGAATGGTTCATTGTATTTCGTCCGTGTTAGATTTGGCGGTAAGGTTTCTCCGAAACTCGACCGAGTCAAAGTAACAAGTGTTCCATAAGTAAACCGCTAGAAGCGGGGCATTACATAAGTGTCATGTCAAGTCTAGTTAGGTCCACTAATATTAAATCTAATAATGGTCAAGCCTACTAACCAATAAATAATAATTACCATATATAAAATACACACAATATATAAATAATATAAAATGGAAAAATACCCCTCTTCGAGAATAAGGTAGTTATATAAGGCATGCGCACGATAGGGATGGGGGAATGATAGGACGAGTTCCTCTCAGAACGTCTCGAGGATGATACTTATTCTGAGTGGTGTAGTATGTAACGACTAGCTCTATTCATCCTGGAGAGCCGATTCAAACGACACAAGTGTGACGACCCGTCCCGCCTTGCTCGACGAGATAACTCGTTTGATGCAAAGGCATTCGGACTTGGCCCTCCAGAAGAAGTTCAGACTTAGACTTTTTAAAGGCGCGCTCAGAGTCTCGCTCGGCCGATGCGATTCATCGCTAAGGTGGGTGGCTCCGATGAACCTGTCTTTTCTTAGCTTGTACATTTAAAACATGGATGTTACATGCTAGATCGCTAGGCAATAACCATTGCATGCTAATAAAAGAGTTCAACGCACCTAGCTAAGGGAGTAATCCCACCTGGTATCATTGAATATAACATGGAAATAATAACCTGCATGTAGAGATAGGCATTTCTTATGCAATTTATGAGGGTGTAATGTAGAGTCTCTTATACTAGCACGTAGATTTTCATATGAAGCCAAGTTATATATATATATATATATATATATATATATATATATATATATGTGTGTGTGTGTGTGTGTGTGTGTGTGTGTGTGTGCGCGCGCGCACAATGCTTTTCACATAAAATATGCCACGGTTGATGCACTTTACTTGATTCACTCTGTTGAGGCAGGAAGACTATCAAAATAGTCGTTCCGAACCAAGTAAGCAAAACAAAGAAAGTATTCGGGACCGTTGGGTCGCCAAGACAAATAACGAACTAGGGAGATGCATCAAGACAAGATGTAAGTGAAAGACTTATACAATTCAGCTGACTGTGCTAATAGCCTAGCACAGGTCAGGCTGACCGTGCTAACAGTTGACCGTCCTTCTTTATTTTGAGGCAAGCACACCTTGCATGCCATAAAAAAATACTTAGATTTTAATTCTTCATTTTGCTTGTATATTATTAGTCTAATATGTGTGCCATGAGTTTCTAAACACTTTTAATACTTAGAGTTTTTGATTTCGATGGATAGATTGTAGTAGATCTACATTTGAAGATAGGATTTTCATGGGTGCCATGAGTTTTTCTTAGTTTTGATCTATTAAAACTTATTTTTTTTTTAAAGACTAGTAGTTTTATATGGAAGATAATTAAATTCTGTGCGATTTTGACTTTTGTTTCACTTGATTTGGAGTTAAAATGAGAATTTTATGAAGAAAATAAGTTCTTTCAGATTTTGGAGCTTTTTCCATATAGTTTGTGCTGATTTGGGATGATTGAGTCTTATGTGGCCCAGAGTTCATGCGACCCTGTTTCAGGCGGCCTCTTCCAGTATGCGCTTATCTTGTTAGGCGCATGATTGATCTACGCATTCGTTCTTTAACCGAACGCATATAACACTAAACACATGAAATTCCACATGCCAAGTATGTCCATGTGTCCCGCATTCCCTACGTCCAGTATTCCCTGCGTCCAACATTTTCGGCATCCCGCATTCCCTGCGTTCAGCATTCCCTGTATCCAGCATTCCCTACGACCCGCATACCCTTTGTCCATCATTCCCTGCATCCAGTATTCCTCGCGTCCCGCATTCCCTATGTCCATTATGTCTCTGCATCCAGATTTCTTATAAGGCCAGCTTTGCTCATGCGGCCAGCTTTGCCCAATTTGGTTGTTTTGCTTGGTTTTATTTCTTTTACTTGATTGTTTTGATTTCATGTCCAGACCCTGGTATGTTACAATACCAATGGGCTTATTGACTCACAGTGCCCATGATTCTTATGCTCGGTGACTAGTACCTGAATTGATATAACTGTGGGCATGACCCGACTATGTGTTAAACTTTTGTCATGAGACACCAACCATGTACCTGACCTGAGTAATGTGCTACAATGCCATAGAGAAATTTATGTGACTGACTGATTGACCTGGTATCCTGACTTGACTACTTGTATTCATGCTGATACACCTACTACGTGCTAAGTATATTACATGTCATGTTAATGCATCGATGTGCCACTTGATCCTATACGATATGTGATATTATATGATCTCGAGTTCTCTAGCACGGACATTATAGTTGGTCAGTAACCTTAGCATGGTTAGGATGATTGATGAATTTTTTATTACGCTTGGGTAAATCTAGATTGAACAATGTGGATTTATACCTAGTGTTTATGTACCAATGTACGACGTATAGGAGGAAAGAACATGTGACCACGCCATATGATTCTAGCTAACCATAGGGTTAACTAGGCAACTAAAACTTGTAGAGCACTGGGAGGGACAAAATTCTGAGATAGTGTATGACAAGCTGCCCTCAGATATCTACTAGGGAGTATAAGGCTGGTCCCCATAGATATTGTTATATCTGTATTAGTAGATTGCAATATCCGATTATTATATTTTACTATGTATTCTATGCGATCTTAGCATGGTAGCCTTATAAGGGACCGGTGCATAATACTATGTGCTACGCGGCGATTATCATGGCTCAGCTAGCGCCGCTTGAACAATGCACGATCTTAAAATTCCTATTATTGCATTATAATTCTGAGATAACCCGGACTCCACCTAGAAAGTCGTTCAAGTGATTGGCCATTTATAATTAAGCTTGACTGTGATTGTATCTTCTGTTAGCAGTTTAGGAACATGGACTGTTGTGGTGTGATGGTTCAACCTTTGTCCTTATTTGGTTGTAGGGTTGGGCTATTGTGCAATGATAGGCCATGGGCTATTGTGCAACGATAGGCCATGGTCTGAGATTACGACGAAGAATCCTATAGCTTGACCTAAATCAGAGGATATGTGTTATCTCGATGTGGTGTGGCACTTCTTGTCCTTGTTTGGTGTAGGAGTGTCATATTGCCTCTATGGTGGTGTATATGCCTATGGTTCTTGGTTCATACACTATATATATATATATATATATATATATATATATATATATATATATATATATATATATATATATATATATTGTCTTTTGCTTCTTCATTCGTGCTTCCTTGTGGTACTTGTTATCTGGGGTCTAACCCCGTTGATTTTGCATGGCCAGGTTTAGGGCCAGCACCTAAGGATCCAGCTTACCTCCTATGAACAATGACGCGTACCTGGCGGATGGCTACTGAGGGACACGAGTGGGTTCATTCTTCCCTGCTCGTCATTGCATATTTTATTCGTTTGGGCGTTTAGCTACCAGCACCTGTTAGCCGGATTGTCTAGACATTTAGTTTTCGTTATATGATTGTAATTAATCAGACTGCAGCTGATCTCAGTCATATACTTTTGCTACTCCATCAGCTTCTTATTTTGTACAGCTGGTTTCCAGAATATTTTTGAGAGAGTGTTGGGGACGCCTTTCTGCTTTATCATGCATGTTCTATGTTTACTATTTCTTGTTTTACTGGTTAAGACATAGATGTTATATGTGGCCCTAAGGGACTTGATTGTAGCATGCACCCCTTGTCAATTTACAGCAGTGATCGTCGTACAATTTTTTATACCTTATACGGGGTAGCTGGCCATGTTCGTCTCCATATTTCGGTACTGGAGAATGACAAAGTTTTAGTGGTAGCACATGAAGTTCTGTATTTTCAAACTTGTGGGGTGTTATGGTCATAGGAGTCTCAACCATGCATATCTTCCTTGAAATCTGAATTTGTCTTCCTCGATACCTGCTACTTGAACTGATGAGACTGCTTGTATACTTGTTCCTTTCTGTCCTATCATTTGATATTTTGTGTCCTTTTTAGGGCTGCTTCATTCTCGATTATGGGAGCGGCAGGCAAAGCAGAACAACCAGCTGGGCAGGGTTCTACTAGGCATCAGCAAGGGACCATACCAGCTCAAGGTCAGATCCAGGTCGAACCAGTGGTTGAGCCTGTAGAAGAGAATGCTGAGCCACAGATACCAAAAGTTTCGGTACCCCCAGTAGTGCCAGCAACCCTTGATACCCCAATATTACAAGATAGTATCAGAGGACTATTGGCCACACAGCAATACCAGATGGCGGTACAACAACATCAGCAACTTCAGCAATAAGAGCAGAATGTCATGTTGAATCAAGGATTACAAATGATTCTAGAGAGGGGCGGAAGGATAGATTCGGGGACGTCAGTCCAATTTTGCCGACATAACCCAAGGTACTTTTATGGCACAAAGGACGCCATCAGAGAAGACGTGTGGATGCAAGGCCTTGCGGCTACTTTGGTGGCAGCAAGGGTTTCGACCGAGGAACAAGTTGACCAGGTCTCACTGCAGCTCCAGGACCTTGCTCGTGATTGGTGGACGTCTGTAGAGGTTGGCATGAGACATCATATTTCTTGGGACTGCTTCAGGACCCATTTTAGGGCTAAGTATTTTGGAGTCGTGGCATAATATGAGCTCCATCAGAGGTTTATCGGTCTCAAGCAGACCGGTAGGACTGTGGACGGATATGCGACAGAATTCTTCAGGCTGAGCAGATTCGCTCCGACGATGGTGGCTACAGAATTGGACAAAAAGATGAGGTTCCAGCACAGACTTCGTCTGGAGATTTTATAATTAGTAGAAGGGCATGATTATCAGACTTATGAGGAAGTATTGATAGCGGCTAGAAGGCATGAGCTCACCATGCAGAGGTTGTCCGCAAGGGCGGTGTGGGAGGGGGGCAAAAGAGGTCTCATGCCCAGAGCAGTAGAGGAGGAGCAGTACCCCAGACGTCAACACCATCTCTGGGTGTTCGTATCCACCATTTAGTACCACGATGGATGGCAGTTTCAGCAGTAACAGTACCAGCTCGGCAACAACAGAGGCAGCAACAACAACAGCACCACCAAGGAGCACCAGTGGGTTACACCAACTGTGGCAATGGAGGCCATGCTAGAGATGTATGTAGGGTGGCCAATGGATTGTGTATGAGGTATGGTAGTCCAGATCATCGGATTGTCAATTGTTCTTTAATGTAGAGGCCATGAGGACAAGTTCAGCAGTTTCCGGCGTTGCCAGCACCCAGGGCAGTGCAGCACAAAGGGCCAGCGTTAAGTTAGGCCGTTAGCTCAGCGACCGTTGCAGCCGCAGGCTCAAGTATTCCAGCAGCAGCAACAAAGGAACCAGCAGCAGGGACAATAGAGGCCCCAACAACGTTTCCAAGAAAGGCAACAACAAGGAGCACAACAGGGCCAAGGGTAGGCATTTACCTTATTTCTGGAGGAGGCTTTGGTATCAGGCGACGTAGTAGCATGTAATATCTCTGTTGCATCTTTTTATGTAGTAGCATTATTTGATTCTAGTGTATCTTATTCATTTATATCTGCATAATTTGTGACACGTATTAGATTGGAGTTCGAGGTATTGCCAGAGAGGTTGAATATACTCACTGGTAATAGACTCGTAGGAATCAGTAGAGTATAGCATGTCCGGTCACAGTGTGCAGGCATTCATTACCTGTAAAGTTGATCGAGTTTCCTATGGGTAACTTTAATGTTATCCTAGGCATGGACTAGTTGAGAGACAATTATGCTACGATAGATTGCCATAGTGTTAGAGTATTATTTAGTATCCCAGGCATGGAGGGCTTCGCCTTTGATAGATCTGTGGGAGACTAACATGGAGAAATGATCGCAATGGTAGTGACAGTAGAAGAGCAGATTCCCAAGATAGTCAAGTAATTCCTAGATGTAATCCTCGAAGACCTTCCAGGGTTACCCCAGTAAGAGATGTAGAAATTTGTATAGAATTAACTTCTAGATCAAGACCTATATCTTTTAAGGTTCACCAGATGGCACCATCAGAATTAAATAAGTTGTATCAACACGCAAAAGAGCTGAAGGCGAAGAAGTTCATCCAAACTAGTTGATCACCCCTGGGAGCACCAATGGTTTAGTAAATAAGAAGGATGGATCTACACGGTTGTGTATCGACTACATGCAACTGAATATAGTGACAGTAAAGAATAAATACCCATTACCAAGGATAGATGACTTATTTGACTAGTTGTACAAAGCTAAGGTTTTCTCCAAGATCGACCTCTGGTCAGGATATCATCAAGTGAGAGTTCAGAAGCAAGACATACCCAAGACAACGTTCAAGACACGATATGGACATTTTGAGTTTCTAGTAATGCCATTTGGACTAACTAACCCTTTGACAGTGTTTATGGATTTAATGAACCGCATCTTCTGGCCGTACTTGGATCAGTTTATAGTAATTTTCATATATGACATTCTTGTATATTCCAGTAGTGAAGAGGAGCATGAAGAGAATCTTCGAAAGGTCTTACAGATGTTGAAGGAAACCCAATTGTATGCAAAGTTCAGCAAGTAAGAGTTTTGGATATATCGCGTATTGTTCTTGGGTCACATCATCTCGGAAGCAGGAGTGGCGGTAGATCAGAAAAAGGTTGAGGCCGTAGAAGGTTGGCCAGTTCCTAAGACAGTAGAGGAGGTGCACAGTTTCCTGGGTTTGATAGGATATTAACGAAGGTTTGTGGCAAACTTCGCAAGAATTTTAGTACCATTGACCCGATTGACACGTAAGAAGGCTAAGTTTTTTTGGTCAACAAAATATCAGACAACATTTATGGAGATTGATTTTTGCACTGATTCTCACGCTTCTAGTAGGTTTTGGAGGATTTATAGTATATTATAATGCAACTAGTAAGGGACTCGGGTGTGTTTTGATGCAACATGAGAGAGTGATAGTGTATGCATCTCAGCAGCTTCGAGATCATGAGAAGAATTGTCACACCCCAGAACCAAGATACTGGAGAGCGGGGGCAGACAAAGTCAGCTACGTAAATTTGAGTACTCTATACCCTGAGATACGGTCACGGCTGTCTAGACATGTGAGGGTTTACTCTACAATCCATCAGGCAATCATGAGTCAAGAATCATAGGTGTCTCAATCTCAAATAGGCAATAAGTTTACAAGATGTATGATCACCAAACATATAATAGTAAGGCGTCCCAAACTATACATACCTAAATGATCATGAAGCTAGTTACTAGAATGAAGAACTAGTAGAGTACAATATTACATGATCAGCTCTAGCTATAGTCTAGAATATACTTTACATATAGGCCCGCAGGCTACAGTATCAAGAATCCTAAAATACGAGCTAAATACGTGCTTGGTGGCTAAATGCCTCAAAAGTATAATGTACAAGATCAAGCGGGTAAGGAAGAAGGAACCCACTCATATCCTTGGGTGCTCCTCGTATTTACCATATTGAGGAGGAAAGTATGAAAGATCCTGCGGTCCTGCTCCAAAATTTGACCATACAAAACCAGCAGGGTCAGACCCCAAATAGCAAGTACCACAAGGAAGCCAAACTTATGAACTAAAAACTAGCATGCAGACAAATCAGTAAGAATAGTAGGTAAAATAACAGTTAAACAGTACCGAATTAATTAAATGAGGATATCTGAAATCAATACTCTGGTTACCACTTCCGGATCAGCTGTTGATTAAATCAGGATAGGACTAGACTGGAAATAAAGCAATCATGGCCAATCATGCCCTATGTCTTGTTATCATTAGCTAAATAGGGTTATCACAATCCTAGTTACTAACACATGTAGTTTGAGATTTCTTACAACCACATGCCCTGCAGACAATCCGGGTTATCCAGACAAACGGGTACATAATATAGGTTTATCAGGTATAATTATTTTCTTGTCTTTTCTGGTAGTGTAATACTCGTCAGAATGCTAGAAGTGTACCCCTCACGATGGAGAGCCCCAAATCCATTAGGCGTCACTGGGATACCGAAATTGCATGTAGCTAAAAATCTCTCTAGATGCTTTCAAGATTTTTATTCCAGTTATTAGCCTGGATAATTATCAAGGATTCTCGACCGTGGTGCTTAGGAATCTGTCTTAGATATGATGCAAGACAGGACAGTAGCTTGACGAGCATAATCAAAATCAACCACAGGGATACATGACATGCAATACAGGTTCTACTAATAGCCTTGATCAGGAAAGTTATAGGAATTCTCGAGTCATGAGTGCGCTACATCAAGCCACTATCAGGAGTATCAGGATCAGGAATATCAGGGTTATCAGTTCCATGTCAAGATTCAGAAGTTCATTCATAGTGTACAATCAATTAACTCATGTCAGGAAATCAAGATCCATATCATGTCACGTTCAGAAAATAATCAGGATTAACTAAAATAATTGGATAAAAGAGAACCAGAGAAACATAAAGTGCTAAGCATTACTAACAAAAAAATAATGACATATAGGCGCATAAATCAACAATTAAGGGTTGACGTATAATCAGGCAAGAAAATAAATCATCCACACATAATGGGCCAAAACCACTATTGGCGCACAAATGACCAAAAACAGTATTGGCGCAAAAATGGCCAAAATCAGCATTGGCGCACAAATGGCCAAAAACAGTTTTGGTGCACAAATCACAAGTCCGGGCAATTCTGGCACACTTTGAATCAAAAAGTGCTCTGAGCAAAAGATGGCACACAAATGATACTTAAGCGCACTTCTAGAACCTTGGTGCATAATGATAGAAGTGCGCGAGCTAGGATCTTGGCGCACTTTCATCAATCTTGTCAGCAGGGAGGTTGGCGCACAATGATAAAAGTACACAAGCTATAAACTTGGCACACTTTCACCAAGTATGCCAACAGTTAAGTTTTGGCACACAAATCAAGCGTAGGAAGGTTGACTAAAAGATAAAATATAAGTCTCAAAGCATGGCACAGCAGTCGAGACACGACATTCAAAAATACGACAGTCGAGGCGATGCCAAAGTCAAGACTCGCCCATCAAGAATACTCAAAAAAAGGAATTAGTGTGACAACAGAGGCTTGACGCACTTTCTCTTGATTGACGAGGTTGAACGCTCAAATGTGCGCCGTTGAGGATTTCCCTCAAAAGTGTGCCCAAGTTTCTGATAGCCTTGGCGCACTTTTGCAAGCGTTTGATTAGGTGACATTCGTACAAAACGTACGCATGATGAGTAAAGTACACCCAGAGTACTCAATATATCTTGACGCACTTTTGCAATGATTGAATGATGTGATAAACGCAAGCATATTTCAAGGATTTGAATGCTTTGCTGAACGCAAGCATTTTTATGAGTTAGCACATAGTGCGCTCAAGTTTTCAAGGGTCTTATGCACACTTTACGTAGAATTGTTCATTCTTCTCTGAACAACACACTTTGTATTCCGACTTTGTTGTTCTCAACTTTTTCTTTCAAGATCAAATATAAGAGCAATAGAATATCAAGGTTACCAAAATTTTTACAACATAGTTCTAAGCTACTAAAAATATGCAGATAACTTAGCTAGCAAATAAATGTAAACTTAGGTTATCAAGAAGCTCCAAATCATGTGTTCACGGGGTTGGCAAGATGTACTTGCCTACGATAAGGCTCTAGCCTAATACCAAGTTACCCACGGCCAATGCCAAGCCCGGCTGCTGCTCTCTGCTGGGGAAGAAATAAAGAAGGAAAGAGAAATGAAAAAAAAAGAAAAGTGAAGAAAAGAGAATGGGATTGCTTATAGGAAGAGCTAGGATTATAGGCCATTGGATCATAATCCATGCCCCTTACCCAGGTTCATTATAGCCACACACAAGAAAACCAAGGGACCAATGATCCAAAGCATGCAACTAACGAAATTTACAAAAATAACCTATATGAATGACATAAAGCATTAAGTAAGAAATTAAACAATAAGAAAGCTATACATGTATAATATGCGTATCTCGGGTATGTATACTAGAATAGTTAGACGAATCTCACAAGAACTATCCGATTCACGACTTAGAATTAGCAGCGGTGGTGTTTGCACTTAAGTTATGGAGGCACTACTTATATGGCGGTCGAGTAAAAATATTCACGGATCACAAAAGTTTAAAGTACGTATTTACCCAGAAGGATCTAAACATGAGGTAGAGGAGGTGGTTAGAGTTGTTAAAGGATTATGACGTGGAACTCCAGTACCATCTAGGCAAGACCAACGTGGTAGCAGAAGCTCTTAGTAGAAGGGGCAGCGCATTTATGTTGACATCACAGAAGTATATCTTAGAGGATCTACAAGATATGGAGATTGAGGTAGTACTTTTGCAGGATACAGGAATTTTGGCCAGCCTACAAATTAAGTCTACTTTGGTCGAGAGGATCAAGGCAGCTCGGGCAGAGGATCCATGAATACAAAAGTTTCGGGCAGAGTACGAGTCTGGTCTCAAGAAGGAGCTGACGATTCATAAAGATGGAACCCATAGATTTGGTAATCGCCTTTGTGTACCGAGCAGAGATATTCGACAGGAGGTTATGACCAAGGTGCACAGTTCTCAGTATTCAATCCATCCAGGAGGTACCAAGATGTATTAAGATATCAAGCAATATTTTTGATGGAACGGGATAAAGAGAAAGATAGCCCGATTTGCCTCTCGATTATTGGTATGTCAGCAAGTGAAGGCTGAGCAGCAGAGACCGGCATGATTACTATAGTCGCTTCCTATTCCGTAGTGGAAGTGGGAGCATATTACGATGGACTTTGTGACCGGTTTACCTAGATCCCCGACTGGTCGAGATGGAGTTTGAGTAATAGTGGATTGCCTTACTAAAGTAGCTCATTTTCTTTGTTTTCGAGTAGGACAGTCCACAGAGTAGCTGGCAGAAGTGTACATGCGACAGATAGTAAGACAACACAGTGTCCCAGTAAATATAGTATCAGATTGGAACACTCGGTTCAATTCTCATTTTTGAAAAAACTTGTATTGAGTTTAGGCACCAAGTTGAGATTTAGTAGCTTTTATTATCCTCAGACGAACGGGCAATCAATGTCACACCCCAATCTCTCGCAAGTTCGATTGTCCCCGCTGAATATGAATCACCACGTTACAGCGCTCCCGCAAGACCATCTTTCTCATCGGGACGTAATATCGTGCGGGCCTAGAGTTGCGTTTGCACAAGGTGATGACGTCAAACGTCATGGTTATCATCAAAATAACCAAGTTGCAGTGAAAGCCAAGTATTGTTATCAACAACAACACATCAGAGTATATATAGCGAAGCTCTCTAATGGTCCAAATGAAGATGCCATAAACGAGAATGCCAAAATGGCTTACAACACTTTTGCTCTTACTTGCCCACAAAGGTACTTACCATTCTATACATCATGATCCATATATCCAAGCTGAGACACTACTCATGCATACCTGAAAATTATGCCCACAAACGTGGGTCAGTACACAACCGTACTGGTGAGCGGGGTTACCTACTCGTCTAAACCGACACTAAGTAGATAGTGACTGCAAGTAGTTATATGGTGGTCTTTATACTTTAACCTAGATTTATTTCATGGCAGTGGCTTGACATGTTAACGAAGCTGTAAAGCAGTTTACGCATGCAGGCATTGAAGTCAAGTAAGTACACTAGCGGTTTATATCCAATCTCAAAGTGACTAAGCATGCAAACATTTTACTCAAAATCTCGTAAGTTACGCATGAGCCTATCGAATCATATCCTACTCCAAGTCTCAAATCCAATCTCGATGTGCACACTATTGCCCGAGGCAAGGTGGTCGTCCGCCACATACTCAAACCGTTTTAATCCAAAGCGATTCCTATCTATATAAAGTTGTTGGCCAAGCCATAAAGGACATATATAACAAATGTGGGTATCCTTCCAGTATATTTGGTTGTAATGCCTTAACTATAGTTTCCGCAAATGTCTCGTGTTAAAACACAAGTTCAAGTAAGTGATGTGTCATCCATCAAAATATTGTAATACCTCAGCTGTATGTCTTGCTATACCATGCTCCAAGAGCACTTCCAAATATTTTCCCATGGTCGAACGGTTCCGGTGCCCCGGTGTGCCTATACTGTTCGAGAAAACCAAACCATGTGCACAGGTAGTGACCATACAATGATAAAATGTAGGTACGATGAGGAACGCGATATCTCGCCCCACTAATGATACTCGTCCCATTCTAGCCGATTATCTATAACCGTTCTTAAATTATTCATCTCTTTCCATGTTCTGCTTGATGAACCAAGGTCCCAACACAAAGGCCCAAGGCCGCACAAAAGGCACAATGCCACATCATTACGGATTCTATGTCACCATGCCCTCCGATATGTTCCCAAGTCTCGTGTTCCAAGCTCCGAGTTCCAACTGAAACAAAACTCTATCGGCAGTTGCTCGATTTTGAACCATAACTACACGCTTCGGTTGACGAAGCGTTCCAACTTGATACTCGTGCGAAACAAACACACTCTCGCTAAAGTGTTCCCGTGTTCCAACCAATCAGTTCACCTCAAGCCATAATTTTTATTTATCCAAATAGAGCACACTCTTTGCATGCCGCAGTACGGTATTTCTCATGTTCCAGTCCAAGTGTCCAAGATATTACGTGTGTTCCAATTATTAGACATGAAGGAGTAGAGAAGAAGGGACAGAGCTCACTGAACAAGTTGAATCCGCTAGCACTCTTGTAAACCCCCTCACCCAAATTTAGGCCTAATTCGCTTAGATAGTGAAATTAGGGCTAGTTTGAACCAGCAAGATTTAGAATACGTTATTTGATTTAATTATGCAATAATTTATATCATGTAGCGCACCTTACCGTTGCTTCGATAATTGGAGTACCTCACTAGCCACTTCCTATCCACAAACTTCACAACCTCATCCTGGACATGTCCGCCTACTATTCTGACCCTTGTGCAACTTATAATATTGCTCTTTTGTGCTATATTTTAGCCGCACAATAAACGTCGCGGACGTTATTTCTGAATTCTAAATAAATTCCAATTTATTACCCTTGTGCGTTCCAATCGAAATTAGAAACACAACCTTGACCGTTTTGTGCAACCCGAATTTTATTAATATTCTACACTGTACCCTCTACCCCCCTGACACTTGTGTCCCGCCTAAATTTAATCCCAGGTACTCCTAATTAATTCTAGAACATCGTGCGCGTTTTGATTTAATTAATTAAATCAAATTTCTGCCTTTGTGCAATTCTCCAATTGTTGGGAGGCTTTTATGCAAAAATATATTGAGGTGTCCCCACCATTGGACAATTCATGAAGAAATCTATTTTTCCCCTTCATAGAAATTTTTTCCATAATTTTCTGGATGTGCAAACGCGCAACATCGCCCTTTTATATTTAAACCCATCCTTGTATTTTAAACCCTGCAATTATAGCCCAATATCCTCATGTAAGACCAAGGCCCACTCCAAGGAGAGTTGACCAAGCCCACATTGTCCTAGGTCAAACCCCCAAACCCTAGTCCACATGTATTTATATACAATTTTCTTCCCTTCCTTTTTATAAATTATCCTAAACCTAACCTAATTCCCATAGACGACTTCCCTTCACATCTCATCTTCTCCCTTCTCCCCCTACCTCCACCTGACCTTGCCGGAGAACCCGCCGGACTATACCTCAGCCGACCACCCTCTATTTCCTGTTCATCTCCACAGACTTCCCTCCTCCGCCTGAGCTGGTGATCAGTCGCCTGGACCCCCTCATCCCGACCATCCTTGCCACCACCCACGACTTTGACACCGGCCGGAGCACAGCCGGACCACCAGCACCCATTGCCATTACCACCACCACTGTCATCTTCCCCACCGTCTTTCGTCATCTTCCCCGGTGAGCTCGACCACCAGCAAACACCACCACCATCACCATCGTTCACCTCCTCCTTTCCCTCGAATCCGTCGGATCCCCTCGACTGGAGAAGCCGAGCAGCCATAGCCATCTCGACTTCAGCACTCCGCCCCGCCGTGGTCATCCCCGACCATCTCCTTCCCTCACCGGTGCATCCTTCCCCGTTCCCTCGATAGCTCCCCTCTTCCCTGACCTCTCTGCCTCGACCACCTGGGCCTGGCCGGAGCAGCACTGAGACTTCAGCAGCATCCGGCCACCCCCCATTGCGAACATCATCACCAGCATTAAAACTCCAGCAGCCACCGGCCAGTCCCCCTCCTGCCAACTGTCAACACCCCATTGCCATTGCTACCCCTTCGTCTTCCTCCTCCCTGTGTGTCGTCCTCCTCAGGCCGGACATCCTCCCCTCGCTGGCCGGAGGACAGCAGCCATCACCTGCATCACCATCATCAACACTCTTCATCATCATTATCACATCACCACCGCCACCATTGCCATCTCGCCGAGTCCACCCCGCCGGAGCTGCTCGCAGCCCCGCTCCCTGGCCGGACTAGCCGAACCTCCCCTCGCTGGCCGGACTCCAGCAGACACGACTCATCATCATCCTCTTCATTATCACCCTCTTCCATTAACATCATCATCTTCACTATCACCATGTATCGCCGGAGAAGTCCCCTGGCCGGACTCCGGAAGTCCACCTCGTCACCACCATTGTATCATCAACATCACCACCATGGCCATTGTCATCAACATCACCATCTTCCATTATCCTCATCATCCACCATTTGTATCATCACCATCCTCGTTGTCGTCATCACCATCATCATCCCGTTAACACCATCTACATTACCATCCCCATCAACCCATCACCACCATTCATCATCATTATCTCACCACCATCGCATCTTCGTTATCTCATCATCATCCCATCATCATCATCCCATAGCATCCTCGCCACCACCTTAACCTAAATCCACATTCACCATTGACCTCCATTATCGTAGCCATCATCGTTATCCTCGTCATCACCATCGTCAACCTCACCGTCGTCCCCGTGCACGTACTCTGAGGTACGAACCTGTCTGTCTGCTCTATTTATGTGTGCTTGTGTGTATGCCAGTAGGATATTAGTATTGCTTATTGACTGTTAGCTGATATCGGACCCTGATTCGGTGAACCCAGTGCTGCGTACACGAACTCGTACTCGTACGCGTATAGCATTCAGTTTGATATATCTATATATATATTTAGTATATGCATACTATTCAACTTGGTATACGTATAATTATTGGATGATATATATGTACATATATATATATATATGGTATATATGTATATTGTAATTAATTATATGGTAACAATAATTAGGACTATATATATTCATACTGTACGATCCTAGGACACCGTGGACTATTCCGTACTTACCCTGACCATATTGACCCTAAGAACTTGTGAATTGCCTGCCTTGCGTACACTAATGCACTGGCTTAGACATTTGTCAGCTGACTGTCTGATTGTGTACAACACTTGAAGATGTGACCGCGTAATTCAACGCGTAATTGACCGTGTTAGATGACTAGTGTTACCCCTAGTATACCCCCTGAGTCCCGTGTAAATATTGTTGTGTGTGCACTAGTGTAATGACTAATGATTTTATTGTATTATATCATGTGTACATAGGATATTGGATTTGTTCTGCACGACTTCTGGAGCAGGTTATTGGTACATTACAGCTTCCTTGCCAGGCAAGTATACCTTGCCATTGTACTGTTATTTATATTCCATATGTTGCATGTATCTTTATTTCCTGTCTTTAGTTCATATATTTTAACTGTTATATAAAATGCACGCGACGGTGTCGTCGCGATATATTTTTATTTATGTATTTGCATTGACCTTGTTTTGAGACTACCCTATTATCATGTAGCATCATTAGGTTCATTGGCCGTGACACAGTTGTTACACGAGTGTGAGTCTCATATAGATCACGGACTACGTGACAGGTCTGGCCTCCTGTACGTATGGCCGTGCGTTAGGGATAACTGCTAATAGAAACTTTGCATGCTAGTAGACTTAGCAGTTATTAGAGGTCTAGGAACATAACATATTATAGTACGGTGGTCCCATCCTTGTCCTTATTTGGTTGTCGGATTGGGCTAGGGTACTAAGAATAGGCTATGAACCAAATTGTGTCATGGATGTGACATACTTAGAGCATGGGGTGGGGAGAACAACAAGTACCGCATTTGAGCTCCTTTGTACTTTTTCTATTGTGCGCCCAGATTCTCCGCTGGAGATACGGGTGGTGATGACCACTATATATTATATTATTATCAGGCGGGCCTCCGGCGTTCGAAAGACGCCGTGCCTTTTTAGGTCCCTAGATCCCCAAAAGGGAATCATGCCAAATCCCAGTTTTCAGCCAGATAGCTCACTTGTGGGGAAAGTTATTCTTAACTGCATTCACTTAGATGGTTAGGCGACCCCATTGGATATTTATTTCAGTACTTTATTGGCATATGTTTTGTGTATCTTGTTACGTCCCTCTGAGGACCTGGCCCCTTCCAAGTGTATCTGTTATTGAGTATTCGCAGGAGCGCAGATTCGGATGGCTACTTATGTTCGAGGATGTCTTCTCTTCGAGCCCGTGATTGTTAGCTAGTAATCTTATATTGTGTTTGTTGTGTTGTCCTCATATTGTATTTACTTTTTACCTTCGAGTTGGTAGTAGATTTGTTTCCATCCAACTATCATCCTTAGATACTTATATTGAGATCTAGTTTCATAGATACTGGTTATTTACTTATATTTGATTTTTTATGGATAAGATTTAGAGTATACCCTGTGACTTGTGATATATGTTATACCACTGTGGATTTGATATTCATATTACAGCGTACGTATAGGTTTGGTTTCCATATATTGGAGTTGCCGTATCCATGCGGCTGGCATGCTTGCGTGTCCTAGTGCTACGTATTTTTGGGACTGAGGCGTGACATATTTTAGTGGTGGCCCATGCAGGTCGAGAGCATATTGTCTCGATTACGTTACTGTACCGAGCAAGCCTGCACCTAGGACTAGAGTATAGGATCTCATCCACAATTGACTATGATTCATCTTCCTCCTATCTGTTCTATTTGAACAAATGTATCATGCTTGATTCCTGTACTTCCCTAACAGTTCTTGAGTATAGCCTTGTGCTAGAATATAGGAATCCCTGTTATTAGGATGATAATTATGGTAGCACACCTATTAAGAATACAACGAGAATATAGACACACCACTAAGTTTAGAATATCTAGTGAACCCTAGAATTCCTTATCTAGAGATTGGTATACCATTACTCCTTGATGTATTAAGAAGACTTGAGAGTAGTATAGACACTACTAGAGATAGTTAGAAGTTTTACCATAATGTTTGACCCTAGTACTGAGGAACCAATAGAGAACCAATATTGAATATTAGGACTGAGCCTAACCTTCGCAGTTAGATAACTATTGGAGAACTATAAATCTAGATTCTTGTCTTAAGATAAGCAGACAGTACCTTAGAAAGCCAAGAGTAATGCATAAAATATTTTCCTAATCATACCTCAAACACAGAGACTAGCACCCCACTCCCCTTTAGAAAACCATGATACTATCTAGAGCCCTCTATTTTAAATTTTTATACCTTGTTCCTCTGCGACCTTAGCGTTCGCTAATTACGCGACGACTAAATTTTGTTCTTCTATTCTTCATCTTTCAACTCGTGCCACTTGACACCTCTGATTATAGACCAAGTGATCGTATTCTATGATAGGATATATATTTGCTAAAGTTATAGTTGTAATCTTGAATTTTGAATTGTGTGCTTTGTAGTTAGGACTTGATAGTTGAGTTATTCAATTAGATTATGACGATTACCCCTAATTGTAGATCATAAAATTTGTACCCTCACCTCGATACAAGTTATATTCCCTTCCCTTGAGACTAGTAACCTTTATATTCTTGCTATTGACACTTGTTCTATAAGCACTATGACTAAGGCTTAAGACGACCATGACCTATATAATATAGGAGGATACCCTAATAGGTACTAAGACCCTTTCTCGTAGACCTTAACAGGAACTTCTACTGTATCTTTGAGACAGTTACAATAGTAGTTAAATTGTTATAAGTTAGGTAGTATACCTCACAACCTAGAATCACATAGCCTTTTGTCCCATTATTGAAGTGTAACTAAATGACATTAATGCATGCTAGCAAAAGACGACAATGTTTATTCAGACAATAGAATTTAGAGGTCCTTGCCCCTATTTGGTCGACTAGCGACTTAGACAAGGAGGTGGTATGATAACTGTAGAAATTGTAGTCTTTTATTATTGTTGCTTATTTTGTTTTTGTTTTTGTTTTTGTGAACTTGAATTAATTTATACCTCATTTCATCATCATCTAGCGTACTGATATTGTTGTACTACCTTGACTGATGCTGCTATTATAGCCTAGTTTTGCACGCTTACTCTTCTATCGAGCTTGTTCATGACATATGTGTTAGTGGGTTAACACACTAATACATTTTAGAATCAGTGTATTAAGGTCTATCTAACCTTAGTGCGCTTGATTCGCCCTTCGTAATACTACTTTACGTGGATTGAGATATGTAGTGATTAGTAGAAGAATATACTTGCCCTAGACATGTCTGACATATCGTATCGGTTACGTAACTATACTAATATGAGCATGCGAACGAAGAATTATCAAAATAGGATTTCAATCCATAACTGCTTTGACAATTCCTAATTGAATTCTTTAAACGCCTTGATCCCGATACTTCTATTCTATTACCTCACCCTTGAACTCTTTATTATTGATCTCCGTCTTCCCTAATTTTGGAAAGACGAAAGCTCGTGCTTGGTATAAGTTTGATACACGGAGAGTACTAGATATACCCCATAGGCCGATCACATACTTGAGGATTATTCTTTTGTAATTAAGGGAATATCATAGGTGATATGTTTGGTGTTAAAGACATTGAGGATTCAATAACATGATTAAATAATTTGGGATATAGCCTTCTTAGATGTATAGCCTTAGATGATAGATGGGTAAATTCTAAGTTGGGTAGAAACTGTAATGTTAACTTAAGGAGAATTCTTTAGACTGTAATCAAGTGAGGTTAGATAGAGAAACCCTACCCTAGTTTAATTTCGAGGACAAAATTATTTTAAGTTGGGTAGATTGTAAATCCTCTCACCCAAATTTAGGCCTAATTCGCTTAGATAGTGAAATTAGGGCTAGTTTGAACCAAAAAGATTTAGAATACGTCATTTGATTTAATTATGCAATAATTTATATTATGTAGCGCACCTTACCGTTGCTTCGATAATTTGAGTACCTCACTAGCCACTTCCTATCTACAAACTTCACAACCTCATCCTAGACATGCCCGCCTACTATTTTGACCCTTGTGTAACTTATAATATTGCTCTCTTGTGCTACATTTTAGCCGCACAATAAACGTCGCGGACGTTATTTCTGAATTCTAAATAAATTCCAATTCAGTACCCTTGTGCGTTCCAATCAAAATTAGAAACACAACCTTGACCGTTTTATGCAACCCGAATTTTATTAATATTCTACACTGTACCCTCTACGCCCCTGACACTTGTGTCCCGCCTAAATTTAATCCCAGGTACTCCTAATTAATTCTAGAACATCGTGCACGTTTCAATTTAATTAATTAAATCCAATTTTCGCCTTTATGCAATTCTCCAATTATTGGGGGGATTTTATGCAAAAACATATTGAGGTGTCCCCACCATTGGACAATTCATGAAGAAATCTATTTTTCTCCTTCATAGGAATTTTTCCCATAATTTTTTGGATGTGCAAACGCGCAACATCGCCCTTTTATATTTAAACCCATCCTTGTATTTTAAACCCTACAATTATAGCCCAACATCCTCATGTAAGACCAAGGCCCACTCCAAGGAGAGTTGACCAAGCCCACATTATCCTAGGTCAAACCCCCAAACCCTAGTCCACATGTATTTATATACAATTTTCTTCCCTTCCTTTTTATAAATTACCCTAAACCCAACCTAATTCCCATAGCCGACTTTCCTTCACATCTCATCTTCTCCCTTCTCCCCCTACCTCCACCTGACCTTGCCGGAGAACCCGCCGGACTACACCTCAGCCGACCACCCTCTATTTCCTGTTCATCTCCACAAACTTCCCTCCTCCGCCTGAGCTGGTGATCAGTCCTGACCATCCTCGCCACTACCCACGACTTTGACACCGGCCGGAGCACAGCCGGACCACCAGCACCCATTGCCATTACCACCACCACTGTCATCTTCCCCGCCGTCTTCTGTCATCTTCCCCGGTGAGCTCGACCACTGGCAAACACCACCACCATCACCATCGTTCACCTCCTCCTTTCCCTCGAATCCACCGGATCCCCTCGACTGGAGAAGCCGAGCAGCCATAGCCATCTCGACTTCAGCACTCTGCCCCGCCGTGGTCATCCCCGGCCATCTCCTCCCCTCACCGGTGCATCCTTCCCCGTTTCCTCGACAGCTCCCATCTTCCCTGACCTCTCTGCCTCGACCACCTGGGCCTGGCCGGAGCAGCACCGAGACTTCAGCAGCCTCTGGCCACCCTCTATTGCCAACATCATCACCACCATTAAAACTCCAGCAGCCACCGGCCAGTCCCCCTCCGGCCAACTGTCAACACCCCATTGCCATTGCTACCCCCTTCGTCTTCCTCCTCCATGTGTGCCGTCCTCCTCCGGCCGGACATCCTCTCCTCTCTGGCCGGAGGACAGCAGTCATCACCTGCATCACCATCATCAACACTCTTCATCATCATCATCACATCACCACCGCCACCATTGCCATCTTGTCGAGTCCACCCCGCCGGATCTGCTCGCAGCCCCTCTCCCTGTTCCTTTCCTCCTACTGGCCAAACCTCCCCTCGCTGGTTGAACTCTAGCAGACACGACTCATCATCATCCTCTTCATTATCACCCTCTTCCATTAACATCATCATCTTCACTATTACCATGTATCGCCGGAGAAGTCCCCTGGCCGGACTCCGGCAGTCCACCTCGTCACCACCATTGTATCATCAACATCACCACCATGGCCATTGTCATCAACATCACCATCTTCCATTATCCTCGTCATCCACCATTTGTATCATCACCATCCTCGTTGTCGTCATCACCATCATCATCCCGTTAACACCATCTACATTACCATCCCCATCAACCCATCACCACCATTCATCATCATCATCTCACCACCATCGCATCTTCGTTATCTCATCATCATCCCATCATCATCATCCCATAGCATCCTCGCCACCACCTTAACCTAAATCCACATTCACCATTGACCAACATTATCGTAGCCATCATCGTTATCCTCGTCATCACCATCGTCAACCTCATCGTCATCCTCGTACACGTACTCCGAGGTACATACCTGTCTGTCTGCTCCATTTATGTGTGCTTGTGCGTATGCCAGTAGGATATTAGTATTGCTTATTGACTGTTAGCTGATATCGGACCCTGATTCGGTGAACCCAGTGCTGCGTACACGAACTCGTACTCGTACGCGTATAGCATTCAGTTTGATATATCTATATATATATTTAGTATATGCATACTATTCAACTTGGTATATGTATAATTATTGGATGATATATATATATATATATATATATATATATATATATATATATATATATATATATATATTATAATTAATTATATGCTAATAATAATTAGGACTATATATATTCAGACTGTACGACCCTAGGACATCGTGGACTATCCCGTACTTACCCTGACCATATTGACCCTAAGAACTTGTGAATTGCCTGCCTTGCGTACACTAACGCACTGGCTTAGACATCTGTCAGCTGACTGTCTAATTGTGTACAACACTTGAAGATATGACCGCGTAATTCAACGCGTAATTGACCGTGTTAGATGACTAGTGTTACCCCTAGTATACCTCCTGAGTCCCGTGTAAATATTGTTGTGTGTGCACTAGTGTAATGACTAATGATTTTATTGTATTATATCAGGTATACATAGGATATTGGATTTGTTCTGCGCGACTTCTGGAGCAGGTTATTGGTATATTACAGCTTCTTTGCCAGGCAAGTATACATTGCCATTGTACTGTTATTTATATTCCATATGTTGCATGCATCTTTATTTCCTGTCTTTAGTTCATATATTTTAACTATTATATAAAATGCACGCGACGGTGTCGTCGCGATATGTTTTTATTTATGTATTTGCATTGACCTTGTTTTGAGACTACCCCATTATCATGTAGCATCATTAGGTTCATTGGTCGTGACACAGTTATTACACGAGTGTGAGTCTCATATAGATCACGGACTACGTGACAGGTCTGGCCTCCTGTACGTATGGCCGTGTGTTAGGGATAACTGCTAATAGAAACTTTGCATGCTAGTAGACTTGGCAGTTATTAGAGGTCTAGGGACATAGCCTATTGTAGTACGGTGGTCCCATCCTTGTCCTTGTTTGGTTGCCGGATTGGGCTAGGGTACTAAGAATAGGCTATGAACCAAATTGTGTCATGGATGTGACATGCTTAGAGCATGGGGTGGGGAGAACAACAAGTACCGCATTTGAGCTCCTTTGCACTTTTTCTATTATGCGCCCGGATTCTCAGCTGGAGATACGGGTGGTGATGACCACTATATTTTATATTATTATTAGGCGGGCCTCCGACGTTCTAAAGACGTCGTGCCTTTTTAGGCCCCTGGATCCCCAAAAGGGAATCATGCCAAATCCTAGTTTTCAGCCAGATAGCTCACTTGTGGGGAAAGTTGTTCTTAACTGTATTCACTTAGATGGTTAGGCGATCCCATTGGATATTTATTTCAGTACTTTATTGGCATGTGTTTTGTGTATCTTGTTACGTCCCTCTGAGGACCTGGCCCCTTCCAGGTGTATCTGTTATTGAGTATTCGCAGGAGCGCAGATTCGGATGGCTACTTATGTTCAAGGGTGTCTTCTCTTCGAGCCCGTGATTGTTAGCTGGTAATCTTATGTTGTGTTTGTTGTGCTATCCTCATATTGTATTTACTTTTACCTTCGAGTTGGTAGTGGATTTATTTCCATCCAACTATCATCCTTAGATACTTATATTGAGATCTAGTTTCATAGATAGTGGTTATTTATTTATATTTGATTTTCTGTGGATAAGATTTAGAGTATACCCTGTGACTTGTGATATATGTTATACCACTATGGATTTGATATTCATATTACAGCGTACGTATGGGTTTAGTTTCCATATATTGGAGTTGCCATATCCATGCGGCTGGCATGCTTGCGTGTCCTAGTCCTACGTATTTTTGGGATTGGGGCATGACAACTCTGCCTTGCCGATACGTCTAATCCCTTGAATCTGTGGTCCGATACGAAGAACGATCTACTCAATTGGTATGACCGTACGAGCAGACCGTGCTCTACAGATCATCCAACCTAATCGGATTAAGGAAGACGAGATTATCGCTCCAAATCCCGCTATCCTTGTACTGCTCTGAATGAACACCTGATTCTATTGTACGACGTCCATGCCTCAGCCCGTACGAGGCGCTTCTCTGATTGCACTGAACTCTGTACATCATTTGCACAAGGAAACAAACTTGAATCAATACTTGTTCCATTCCAAATCTTAACGTAATACTCCGTGCGGTTGCGAAACATTACATAATATATCACTTAGAATAAGGTTCATCCTCGAACCAAACCAGTACCCATTCCTTTCTCGTATGCCGCTTTCCATTTTATAAACTCTGCTCCAAGTAACTCATACTTTACTGATCCAGACTTATCATCTTCGCTTCATGTTGAACACTCATACAAAATTTTACATTCCCACATCCTTCTTGTATCATAATTCGAATTCAAAATATCGCTTAGCTTGGATCATTCACATCTTTAAGGTGTCCCCAAAATACATATATTTCAGTTGAGCTTAGCGATAGCAAATTTAGACAAGTTACAAGGGTATTTTTATGTCCGAAATATTCATCACTTCACTCTCGACTGAACCGATCATATTGTTCTTCCCATAACTCATTCGCATATGCGTTAACTCCAAAATAATGATTCTCTACTGACGATCTCTCCATCTGACCAAATTTAATTCGTGCTCTAATTCAATCCATTCTCAATTGATAGCCCAAACCACGCATGTTTCAAGTCCTTGCGCGTCCAAGCGCAATGGGTATTCTGCAAGGCCCTACCATCCAATTTTATTTATGAATCACACTTGCATCCTCCGATATCAACCAACCAAACTCTAGATTGACTTCAATCGTACCATATTCTGCACAAACCATCTCAAAATATCATCTTCATGCTCCTAACGATCATCACATCTGATACTACTCGAGCTGAGCGACTTATCCAAACATCGTACTCAACTATTATATCAGTCCGGCCCAATACCTCTGCCTTAAATCTTAATTGCTCTCTTAGTGAACATCTATATTAAGGTTCATGTGATCTACAAAGATTTTTTTGCCATGCCATAGGGATAGAGTCGTCATGATTTCAATGCGGACACACTCACCACATTTCCTAGGTCACGCATGGAATAGTTCTTCGCACTGCTTCCACTGCCTCGAAGCGCCTGGATATCACATTCGTCTACTTTATGAGCACGTATCACAAACCAAGTCTGATTTTATCTTAAAGATCTGAGAAACATTTGTCCCTTCAGGAAGTGCAAGGATCTGAGTTAAAGCGAGCCGCAGCTTTAACTTCTTGAAGCTAGTTACACAGTCGTTAATTCATATGAATGATATTCCCTTCTGAGGTATGACGAGTCAGAAGGGATTCCATCTTCGATAATCTGCGACTCCAAATCTCATCAGCTAACTTAGGCAATTTTTACCATCACTTTGATCTTCTGCCTGCGTCTTCAGCTGAAGGCTATTCCAATGATCTCTCAATCCAACACTCAGTCACTTAGACTAATCTTCAACACACACCACTCAATATCCACCCTCGATGCATTCTCAAATGCGTCGCCGCAAGGGTCATTATATGGTCAACAATATTTATTTTGATTTGGACGGTCAAGTCACTAAGTTCAGATGTCCCGAAGCTATGCTCGATAATTGTAAATTATCACGATAGACAGTTACTACAAACTATGCTATGTCTTATCTGCAAGTCTGAACCAAAATCCAATAATCCACTTTAAACATCCTTCTGAATCCGAGAACTTCATGCACTACCGCTGACGTATCTTGCTAATGAGCGTCGCCTAACCACCTAGAGTCTGACTATTTATCCAAGCCATTAATCAAAAAACTGCGCTCTCTGAAACTGTCTTTCAATATTCTGCCATAATGTCCTGAATCCATCAAAAATCTTGAACTACCTTGCTCGACTTCTCGTAATTACTACTTGCAATTTTTTTGAAACTATAGGCTTGTTCCATTTCTTATCAATGTGCCACGCTTCAACACTACACGTCCAACTCGCTCGAGCGGTACGGTGATTTACTTCGACGTCGTCTTCTTGTTCTGCTATCTTCAAAGGTCTATCCGCCATGATCCTTGTTCTTATTCCATTCCTTAATACCATCTTGATTTCTTTGTATTCTTCTACGTCCACATATTCTATATGACTTGCACGCTAATTCCAATATAAGTTTACCTTCGTTGCACCATCTCCTTAAGTCTGTGTTTACTACACTCTGAGTCAAACTTCTCGAATGATAACGTCCATATCCTCCAAGCTCGGTGTGACTCAATTGCATTGCTCCTTCAAAACCGAACATGTTCCTTTGCACAACCAATTTCTCCCTTGCATTACCAAAATCCATAGTCCGTACTTGCTATTCACTAATACGTTTATCTCTCGTGCACCGTGCACAACTATCACTTCTTATGCTCAACTCTCTACATGAACAATTACTTCACCGAACTCCCAACTCGCTCAAGCAAAATTCTGATATATAACTCTACGTCTGACCGATCTCATCCGATCTTCAATACTTGGTTTGCTTTACCCCTTTAAATCCTAAATACTTGTTCCATTGCTTATTTCGTTCTCTCCAATAAAACTTCCATTTATATAAGTCTCTTCCTGATCGCTCAAATCCAACGTATCGAAGAATATCTGAGTCAAACTCCATTACACCAAATTCTGACACAATCTCATGCTACTGTATCCGTTGTGAGCAAACATATCACTTATCTTGTTCCAAATATTTCTAACACATGCCCCACTTCGTGGCGTGACATATACCACTTGGAAATCGAGCCTCTCTCGTGCCAGATTTACTCTGCATCGACGAACGTCTATTTTGAACCAATTATTCTGTTGCAATCCCATCAATCATAACTCAACACTTGCTTGCCCCAAGTTTCTGAAACATAACTCAGCCGATTCGCATAAACCAACTTTTATCACCGTTATCCCCATCCATTGCGGCAATTCCATTGATGCCCATCCAAATATTCTAATATCGCGATCCCTACGTGGTATACCATATATTACTTTGAATCAAGTCACCCCTCACACTATACTTACTCTGCATCGATCCAACATCCATTCAAACTATCCATTCTGTGGTGATGCTGTCGACCATAACTCAAATCGCTAACTCAAAGTCTGACACAAAATTCAGCCAATGAATGAACCATCTTACTCTTTTGTTGATCTCGTCCGTTGTAACTTACGCAACGTTCCATTCTCGATACTCCCAATTATCTCTCAAACCGTTTGATACATTCGCTGCACGAGCAACTCGTGCAACATTCAATTTCTTTGATATTTCAATCCACTTACTCAAATATGTTCAATGCATTCATCGTACGAGCAACTCATACAACGCTCTCTCTAATATTCTCAACCAAACTCTAACTCCGTCCAATAAATTTATATCTTTCTAATGTCTCTACTCAAAATATGCCAACATACCCATTTCGTCTGCCAAATCAACTGTCCTTCTGATGCAATCAGAATTTCCTCGAACGACTAGCCAAATAAACGCAACGACATCTCTCAACTTGATGCACAGATGCAACAACGCCACACAAGTTACTGCACAAATGCAATAACGCCAAATGGTGCTACACGATTCTATCAAACTCCTACGAAAATAAACGCAATGAAGAACATGCACACACAACCAACAAATATATAGACTTATTGCATTGAACATCCAATGTGGCACCGAGTAGAGCTAAGAGCCAATCGATACACGGAAGTTATTTGGAGTTTGTAATGAACCGAAAGAAAATTTTAAGGAAATGAACTGGCGCTCTGATACCAACTTGTCACACCCTAATCTTCCGAAAGTTTGATCGTCCCCGCTGAATGTAAATCACCATATTGCAGCGCTTCTGCAAAACCATCGTTCTCGTTGGGATATGATATCATGCGGGCCTGGAGTTGCGCTTGCACAAGGCGATGACGTCAAACGTCATGGTTATCATCGAAATGACCAAGTTGCAGCGAAAGCCAAGTATTGTTACCAACAACAACACATCAGAGTATACTCAACGAAGCTCTTGAAGAGTCCAAATGAAGATGCCACAATAGAACACTCTTGCTCTTACTTACCCACAAAGGTAATTACCATTCCATACATCATGTCCCGTATATCCAAGTTGATCCACTACACCTGCGTACCTGGAAAATATGCCCATAAACGTGGGTCAGTATAAAGTCGTACTGGTGAGCGGGGTAACCCACTCGTCTAAACCGACACTTAGTAGATAGTGAATGCAAGCAGTTATATGATGATCTTTCTACTTGAACCTAGATTCATTTTATGGCAGTGGCATGACATGTTAAGGAAAGTTGTAAATCAGTTTAAGCATGCAAGCATTGAACTCAAGTAAATACACTAGCAATTTATATCCAATCTCAAAGCGACTAAGCATGCAAACATTTTTACTCAAAAGTTTATAAGTTAAGCATTAGCCTATCAAATCACATCATACTCCAAGTCTCAAATCCAATCTCGATGTGCACACTCTTACCCGAGGCAAGGTGGCCGCCTACCGTATACTCAAACCGTTTTAATCCTAAAGCGATTCATATATATATGAAGTTGCTAGCCAAGCCATAAAGGACATATATAACAAATACGGGTATCCTTCCAGTATATTTGGTTGTAACACCTCAACTATAGTTCCCGTAAATGCCTAGTGTCGAAACACAAGTTCAAGTAAGCGAAGTGCCATCCATCTGAAGGTTGCAACACCTCAAATGTATGTCTTGCTATACCATGCTCCAAGAGAACTTCCAAATATTTCTCCATGGTCGAACGGTCCCAATGCCCCGGTGCCTATCCCGTTCGAGAAAACTAAACACTGCGTATAGGTTGTCTGTGACCATACAAAGATAAAATATAGGTTCAACGAGGAATACGACATCTCGACCCACCAACGATACTCGCCACGTTCTAGCCGATTATCTATAACTTTTCTTAAATTATCCATCTCTTTACATATTTTGCTTAATGACCCAAGGTCCCAACACAAAGACCCAAGGCCGCACACAAGGCATAATGCCACATTATTACTGATTCTTTGGCACCATGCCCTTTGATAAGTTCCCAAGCCTCGTGTTCCAAGCTCCGAGTTCCAACTCAACCAAAACCCTATTGACAGTTGTCCAGTTTTGAACCACAACTGCACGCTTTACTTGACGAAGCGTTCCAACTTGATACTTATGCATAATGCACACTCACTCGCTATAGTATTCCCGTGTTCCAACCAACCAGTTTAACTCAATCCATAATTTTTATTTATCCAAATAGTGTACACTTTATGTACGCTACAGTACTATATTTCCCATGTTCCAGTCCAAGTGTCCAAGATATTACGTGTGTTCCAATTATTAGGCATTAAGGAGTAGAGGAGAAGGGATAGAGCCCACTCACCAAGTTAAATTCGCTAGCATTTTGCCTTGCTGATACGGTCGATCCCTTGAATCTGTGGTCCAATGTGAAGCATGATCTACTCAATTGGTATGACCATACGAGTAGGTCATGCTCTCCAAATTATCAGACCCGATCGGACTAAAAAAGATGGTATTATCGCTCCAAATCTCGTTATCCATGTATTGCTCCGAACGAACCCCTGATTCTATTACACTACGTCCATGCCTCAGCCTATTCTAGGCACTTCTCTGATTGTACTGAACTTTGTATATCATCTACACAAGAAAACTAACTTGAATCAATACTTGTTTCGTTCCAAATCTCAGCGTAATGCACCGTGAATTACGGGGCATTACAATCAGAGAGGACCATTCAGACGTTGAAGGATATATTGCGAGCTTGCACTTTAGATTTCAGAGGATCTTAGGAGGATCACCTTTACCTAGTCGAGTTATCATATAACAACGGTTATCAGACGAGTATTCAGATGGAACCCTTTGAATCGCTGTATGGAAGAAAGTGTAGGTCACCATTGACATGGGATGATATTAGTGAGTGAAAGATGTTAGGCCTAGAGATGATCAAGCAGACAGTAGAAGTGGTCAAACAGATCAGAGAACGACTTTGGATTACGCAGGATAGGCATCAACATTGGGCAGATCATCATCGTAGGCCTTTAGAGTTTTGCGTCGGCGATCGCGTATTCTTGTTAATTTTGCCGACCGTGGAGTCATTAGATTCGGGGTCCACGGGAAGCTTAGTCCAGGATATATGGGACCGTTCGACATCCTCGAGCCGGTAGGCGATGATGCTTATCGTCTTGCCCTTCCGCCTTTGCTATGAGAGATTCATGATGTATTTTATGTGTCTCAATTGCGTAGGTATGTTCCGGATCTGAGTCATATCCTTGATCATTTTGAGCTAGTCGTTGGTACTGACTTGTCTTACGAGGAGCAACTCGTATCCATTTTGGACCGAAGGGAGAAGGTGGTCAAGAATCAAACTATTTGTCTTGTCCGGGTTGCTTAGGGTCACCACCCTTTGGGAGAGTCAGCGTGGGAATGCGATGACGATATCTGGTCTCGATATATGTACATATTCGACTCGGAAGGTATATGTTTCTTATGCCTTCGTATCTCGAGTCTCTTGTTCGCTCACCCATGCAGTATGATGTTGCTTTTCTTCATTATATGATTGAATTTGATTACATGTGTAGATGTGCTTGTAGTTAGTATAGTGCTTGTTCTGATTCCTTTAGCTAACCTTGGATTTGAATTTTAAGGACAAAAATTTTCTAAGATGGGTAGAGATGTCACTCCCCATTTTTGATATACGTATTTGGAATATATTTATTTCTTGCTAGCATAGTTGCATGTTTCATGGAGACTAGACCCATTCTTTTGTTGAGTTAAGGCTCATAGTTTATTTGTTTGGCTAAGATTGATCATGACTTGATTTAATGGACAAGCACCAAACCCTAGAATATATAAACCCTCAATACTCTCCCTCCTCCATCTTTCTCTTCTTTTCTCCTTTTTTTTATTTTAAGGCAAGTACACCTTGCATACCATAGAGAAACACTTAGATTTTAATTCTTACTTTTGCTTGTATATTATTAGTCTAATATGTGTGCCATGCCTTTCTAAACACTTTTAATACTTTGAGTTTTTGGTTTTGATGGATAGATTGTAGTAGATCTATATTTGAAGATAAGATTTTTATGGGTTCCATAAGTTTTTTTGGTTTTGATCTATTAAAACCTGTTATTTTAAAAAAATTAGTAGTTTTATGTGGTAGAGAATTAAATTTTATGCGAATTTGACTTTTGTTTTACTTGATTTGGAGTTAAAATAAGAATTTATGAAAAAAAATAAGTTTTTTTAATTTTGGAGATTTTTCCATGGATTTCGTGCTGATTTGGGACGATGGAGTCTTATTCGGCCAATAGTTCATGTGACCTAGTTTTATGCGGTCCCTTTCAGTATGTGACTATCTTGTTGGACGCATGACTGATTTGTGTATATGTTCTTTAACCGTACGCATAAAATTTCACAAGGCCAGCATGTCCTTGCGTCTCACATTTTTTGCGTCCAACATTCCCTATGACCAACATTCCCTGCGTCCAGCATTACCTGCGTCCAACATTCCCCGCGTCCCGTATTCCCTGCGTCAACATGTCTCTGCATCCAGCTTGCTTATGAGGCCAACTTTGCTCAAGCGACCAACTTTGCCTATTTTGGTTGTTTTGCTTGGTTTTGTTGCTTTCACTTGACTATTTTGATTTTATGTCCAGTATGCTACAATACCAATGGGCTTAGTGACTCACAGTATCGAAGATTCTTATGCTCGGTGACCAGTACCCGAACTGATAGAACTGTGGACATGACCCGACTATGTGTTAAACTTTTGCCATAAAGCACTAACCGTGTACCTGACCAGAGCAATGTGCTACAATGCAACAGAGAAATTCATGTCACTAACTGATTGACCTAGTATTTTGACTTGACTACTTGTATTCGTGCTGATACACCTACTACGTGCTAAACATATTACATGTCTTATTAATGCACCGAGGTGCCACTTGATCCTACATGACATGTGATATTATATGATCTTGAGTTCTCCAGCACGGACTTTATAGTTGGTCAGTAACCTTAGCGTGGTTAGGATGATTAATGAATATTGCATTACGCTTGGGTAAATCTAGATTGAACAATGTGGATTTATACCTACCGTACACGTACCAAGGTACGACATATAGGAGGAATGAACATGTGACCACGCCATGTGATTCCAGCTAACCATAGGGTTAACTAGGAAACTAAAACTTGTAGAATATTGGGAGAAACGGAATTCCGAGATCGTGTATGACAAGCTGCCTCAGATATCTAATAGGGAGTACAAGGTTGACCCCCATGGATATTTTATATCTGCATAGTAGATTACAATATCTGATTATTATATTATACTATGTATTCTATGCGATCTTAGTACGGTGGCCTTACAAGGGATCGGTGCATAATACAACGTGTTACGCGGTGATTATCATGGCTTGGATAGCCCCGCTTGAACAGCGCACGATCTATGAATTCCTATTATTCCATTATAATTCTGGGATAACCCGGACTCCACCTAGAAAGTCGTATAAGTGATTGGCCATTTATAATTAAGCTTGATTGTGATTGTATCTTTTGTTAGCAGTTTAGGAACATGGACTATCATGATGTGATGGTTTAATCATTTTTCTTGTTTGGTTGTAGGGTTGGGCTATTGTGCTACGATAGGGTATGGGCCGAGATTGTTACGCAGAATCCTATAACTTGACATGAATCAAAGGATGTGTGTTATCTCGACGTGGTGTGACACTTCTTTTCCTTGTTTTGTGTATGAGTGTCATATTGCCTCGATGGAGGTGTATACGCCTATGGTTCTTGGTTCATGCACTATATATATAAATATATATATATATATATATATATATATATATATCTTCGGTTTTGTTTCTTCATTCATGCTTCATTATGGTACTTACTATTTGGGGTCTAACCCCATTGGTTTTGCATGGCCGGGTCAGCACTTGAGGATTCAGCTTACCTCCCCCTGAAGAATGGCATGCACCCGGTGGATGGCCACTAAGTGACATAAGTGGATTCCTTCTTTTCTGCTCGTCATTGCACATTTTATTCTTTTGGGTGTTTAGCCACTGGCACATGTTAGCCAAATTTTTTGGACATTTAGTTTTCGTTACATGATTGTAATTAATCAGAATGCATATGATCTCGGTCATGTATTTTTGCTACTCCACCATCTTCTCATTTTGTATAGCTGGTTTCCATAACAGTTTTGAGAGAGCGTTGGGGGCATCTTTCTGCTTTATTATGCATGTTCTATGTATACCGTTTCTTGTTCTACTGGTTGAGACATAGATGTTATATGTGGCCCTAGGGGACTTGATTGTATCATGCACCCCTTGTCTAGTTACAACAATGATCATCGTACGATTTTTCATACCATGTACCGGGGTGCTGGCCATTTCTATCTTCGTATTTCGGTACTAGGGCATGATAAGTATTGTTCGTCAGGGAACTTGCTAAAGAGGGTCTTTGAGATGTTTTGAGGGTTACAGAGGTTTCGGTTCATCAAGACAAAGCAACGAATGGTGATGAGTCAAAGATTGAGCGTCGGTTTATCTATCCCATAACAGCTAGTCGGTCTCCATTTGGGAGTTGTTACACGGATCCAATTTTGGTGGCGGATGGTTTGCCAAAGTTTCATGGAGCGATATTGGTGTTAGTAGTTTAAAGCAGGGAGGAGATCAAGGAGTGTAGAAAACTCAATCAGAGGCATGTACATCTCCATTTGCATAGTTCTTAGGAGATATGGGTCATTTACGATATGTACAGTGCATGATGTTCTGCTCGAGGATGCATGTGTACAAGGGAGCTTCAATGTCAGACATGAAGGTGGGCAAGTTCATGAGTCTGAATCTTGGGAGAACCATACAGTCCGCTTGGTTGGGCCAGCCAAGGGTTAAGAAGCTCATCAGAATGGTAGTATGTTACAATGGAAGACGAAAGTCGGGGATAGGCAACCAAGACTTATGGTTAGGCTGATCGTCAGGGACTTCGGTCTTGGTCATTTTATTGATATCGACAGGATCCCAGTGGTGCAAGAGGTGCTACGCATGACAACTAGCATCGAATGTGATAGTTCAGGAGCTGGAGACAAAGAAAGATACAAAACAACTTGGAGGATTGGAGATCAGTGGCATGGGGGAGAAGGAAATATATCGTAGGATGACATGCATGGAGTACAGTTAAGAAGCAATGGAGGTCAGCATCTCGCATCAGACTGGAGGGAGAGAATGTTGGATCAAGTATGGTGCATAGAGACAGAGTTCTGCGTGAACTCGGTCCCTAGCCAATTTTGGACCGTACTTGGTGGTTTTATTCTAGAATGTTCAGCAGGGTCTGAACCGAACTCGGCCCGAGTTCTGTAGTTCGGTATCGATCGGGGATGACAAGTTTTTAGTTATAATCTACACCGTTGGATGATGATGGATGGCCAGATCTGTTGGTGGGCTACTTTTAGGATTTTTTTTAAACCCTAAATTAGGTTTCTCAACTTATTTATACATGTTGAGGGTGGGGGCACAAGGAAGAGAAAAATATGGAGATTCAGGGTGCTTGTCTACATAAAATCTAAGAGAAAGTCTATACTTTGCTCTTATGGCTTATCATTCAAGATAGAACGAAGAGGAGATCTGATCGATGATTCGTCGCCTTCGTTCAGAGAGATCGCTATGGGTAGGGTGAGTGACTTTATTGTAATCTCTGTCTTTTCTTCTTGAGTGTGTGTTTGCCATGAACAAAAGTTTATGCGAAACTGTGTATTAAAAATTATTAAAAGAAAATATTACAAAAGATCCTAAACAAGAATCTAGGTACAATTGTTCTGGGGAAGTATATATGTAGAGATCTGATATGCAGCCGATCACTTTACTCCTTGGACTACACGGCGGTGATGAAGAAATACGAGAATTCTGAACAACTAACAAAAAAGCTTTGGAAGCAACGACATAATGAGCTTCTCTTTCTCCTCTTATGTTCTCCAGTAAAAAGTCTATCGCCTGTAATGGATGTACTGATCCAATATTTATAATAGTTAAAAATAGTTATCTATATGCGCGCATACACATAAGCAATGTACACCATTTTTGTCATTGTACGCATACATTTTGAGAGCATTCAATCCATGTTATGGATAGTGGGTGCGCAAATCACTGATGAGTCGACACATGGCTTCCTATGCGAGGAAGGCTCGGGTCATGGGGACATTTATTTGTACTCGTCCCACGAAGAATATGGCATGCATGACACGTTGGCATAACCATTCACTGTCAGTTATTGGCATAGGGGTAGTATCTGAAGGCAATAGCCATATTGGAGTATGTTTAGAGAGGTAATCTTGCTGGTGTACTTAGAGGAGATAACCATATTGGCGTATTCAGGGGAGATAACCAATGTTGGTGTATTCATGGGAGATAACCAATGTTGGCGTACTCAGCGGAATAGCCATACTGTCGTACTCAGTAGAAATAGCCATTGTTGGCATACTCGGTAGAAATATCCATTGTTGGCGTACTCAGTAGAGATAGTCATTGTTGGCGTACTCAGTAGAGATAGTCATTGTTGGCGTACTTAGCGGGTGGTAGCACTATTGGCGTACTATTGCTAAAGTAGCAATGTTGGCGTATTCAAAAAAGATAACCTAACTGGCGTACTTCTTTGAAGTAGCACTTTTGGCATACCAAAGTAAAGTAGCAAATGGTAGCGTACTTGGACTGAGATAGCCGTTTTGAGTTACTACATGACAACCGGGGTCTGCGTGCCAAAAATCATCTGCATTTAATGCCTTGATCTTCTCGACAGTTGTGTCAGACTACGTCAGCTTTTGATGTGGCAATGTCTAGCGTATTCTGCTAAGAATTGGTAGGCGTAATGGGAGGAAATAACATCCTTGGCGTATGAGAGAAGAAGTAGTACCTTGGCGTATGAAGGAGAAACATCACCTTATTTGGTCACTACACGACAACCTGGGTCGTGCCAAAAAATCCTCTGTATTTAATGCCTTGATCTTCTCGACTGTCGTGCAGGCCTGTCAGCTGTCAGGTTCATTGTATTTTTTGTGAAGGGAAATGCAGAGTTTGTACACCATTGTATTAAGTGGCATTTGTATGCTTCTAGGATGTGCATACTCACAGTACGCCACTGCTTCTTTATATGTGGTTGTGCAATGTACATTGCATACGCCAATGCTTCTTATACATTGTTGAGCCCATTGTATTTTAAAGGAAAGTACGCTATCATTCCTCCAGGCTTATTATCCATTGGATGCATACTTTTTATGCTTCTACAATATGGTGAGGTGGTTGAACCTATTAGGGCAAAGGGTTCAACATTGATTTTATTCAATCTTGTAATTTTACCTGAATTATATAGATTGAGGTTTGTCCAAGTGACGTAGTCACCAACCATCTACGATATTTTTATCTGTTCTTGGTGTTCGTTAGATGGAGTTGGTTATCTTGGGTGGGTTGGCCTAAGTTTTCGATACGGTCAGTTTCAGACAGGGTGTCTGAGTGCTTGTAGGGCGTGTCTAATCCCAAAGTCTGGTATCAGAGCATCTGGCTCTGGTGTCTGATTTACAACAGATCCATCAAGGGAACTACCTTACTTCAAGAAGCATTATTATCACTTTAGGTAAATAGGACTTACCTCAAAGAATGATATGTTGTCACAATTGATGTAGAAGTATTAATGATACGGTGAGATCTTTAATATTATATAAAGAGGTTTGAAAATAGTTCAAAATGAGCCATTTAAGTCATATATATATATATATATATATATATATATATATATATATATATATATATATATATATATATATATATATATATATATATATATATATATACTCACATAATTAATAATAAAAATTTCTAAAATCTTTCCAAAATCTTAAAATCCTTATAACTACCTGGACGTTTATACAAAATCATATAAACATATATATATATATATATATATAACAAATTCAAATTAAAATATATTCATATTTAAATTATATTTAAACTAACTACATGGTATTATCTAAATATATATCCAAAGTTCTACAGATATATTTATAACAAATTTTCATTATATATATATATATATATATATATATATATATATATATATATATATATATATATATATATATATATATATATATCACATTTAAACTATTTTAATATAATTTAAATTTATATCTATTTTTTTAATAATACTATAGGAAATTTTCTTTTCTTTTCTTTTCTTTTTGTAAATGCATGACTACTTTATATATAAATGAGTTGATTAATAGTCACAATGGCAATATGTTTTTAGTAGCATCTTCTAAGAGCCTTACGGATTGCAAAGAAGGAAATATATTTATCTACTTCATATAAATACTTATATGAACATTAACGGTCACAAGATGATTCTTATCCGATAGTCTTAGCAAAATTTTAATAATGCAATTTCATATGCACAATAGAAATTTAAGTCCTTATAAACAAATGCCTACTATATTTATACAAGTGACTAAAAGTAGTTTATAATTTCTTCTTATGTTATAATTTTAAAATTAAGAAGTATAAAATTCTTGCAAAAGATCAAAGAACACTCTCCTTCAAATCTCGAGCAACATTTGTCATTTGAGCAATGACACAACAAATTAGTAAAAAGCTTCATATGATTTTTATGTTTAGATGCATGTAATATCGTTCTTTGCTATATTTGAATGCTAGAGGAAGATTTGTGCATTGTGGTAAACCATAAATACCACATCTTGCATGTTTCTGAATAATATGAAGTTTTGACCTATTGCTTATGCTATGGACCGACACGTGACCCACACCTAGCTCACTTAGCCTACTTTAGTCCATCCATATACTAGTCCAAGGTTATATTTCCATAGTTCGTGCATGGTCTAGGAAATGTCCTTCGTGATCCGAGCTTGTTTGGGAGTTGGTGGAAGCTGGGTGGAATGTTAGCTTGACCAGTCTTCTCAATTTTCTGGATAACCTGGACTATTTTTCATGCCGGCCAAACTCTTTCTATGGACTTGTGGTTGTGGTGTGGGTATTGTAAAACCCCATATTTTAAATATTGTATTTATTTAATTAATTAGTTATTTAATTTATTTTTATTATTTCGTAGTTATTTAGATAATATATACGTAGTGATTTAAGTACCTAGATAATTAATCATTTAGAATTATTGTACAAAAACTATTATTTTGATTTTAGGGATCCTTGTGGGAGAATGATAGATTTTTAGAAATTAATTTTGGGGTACAAATGTATTTGTTTTTCGAAGTTTTATACCTTAAATATATGCATAAATAAATAAATAGTATTGTAATAATAATAATAATAATAAATAGTGTAATAATAATAATAAGTGTTAGTAATATTAATAATAGTAGCAATAATAATAATATATAGTTAATAATATTCTTAATAATAATTATGGTAATAAATAATAAAAATAAAAAGGAAAAGAAAAAGAAATGGTAAAGAAAAAGAAAAAGAAAAAAAAAAGAAAAAGAAAAAGAAAAAAAGAAAAGAATGGAAAAAGAAAAGAAAGAAAAAGAAATCAAATAACATAAAACCCTAACCCCACCCTAATCCTAATTAACCACTAACCCAGCTAATATCCCCTTCCCGCTCCCCCCCGCGTCGTGACCCGTGCCTAAACCCCGCGTGACCCGTTTCCCATCTCCGCTTCCTCTCTCCCTCTATATATATTTCCATAAACCCTAAGCCCTAACCCTAGCTACGCCAACACCGCCGCCGCTGACCCTGCGCCGACCGCCGCCACCGGAGACCGCCGCCGGCCGGATATCGCACAGCAACCGCCGCTCGCACGCCCGCACGAGCACCGCGACAGCAGGAAATCGCAGCGACGAACCTCCCTTCCCGCGTAGATTTTTGCCTCATCGCTCAACCAAATTCGGTTTTGTCTTCGCCGGTATGTTCACCACCTATCCCTCTCTAAATCCCATAATTTTGTTTTCTCCGAACATCGCGCAAAACTAGTTAAAAATCGACGCCAACTTTAGAAAAAATCACATTTTTATATTACTAAAAACTGCTGTAATGATCGATGTTCAAGGGCTCGTATCTTCCACCACAGAGATCCAAACATAGAAATTCTTTTTGCTATGTGAAGACCATATAACCGAGATTATTTCATGTCAATTACATTATTTTATTTGGTGTTTTATGTAGAATTAAATTAGGTTAAAAATCACTAAAAACTTGTTTTTGTAACACAAAAATTTGTGATACGGAGTGCGCCCCACCAAACGGGACCGCCTCATCGCGTACCAATTGGACCGAAAGGTGCACATGGTATATCCAGACGTGTGGGCTCTCGCAAAAACTGATTTGGACGCGTGTGCGCGTCGGAATCACCCCGTATCCGCAAAAAATTCCTGTATCATGACTTTTGTAAAATACCACACCATTTAGTGTACGCTCGTCAGAATGCGACAAAACTTGCGCCATTGGATTTGTGGTATCACGCTGGTCCTGTGACCCAAGTTTCACGCGATTCTGAGATAGTTGACTAAGCCGCCTATTTGCGGGGCCACACGGTTGACTTTTTGGGCGAATTTGTGTTCGGCTTACCAGAATCCAAAATTGGACGTACCATTGAGTTCGTATTGACGTTTAGAATTGGTTTAACCTATAATTTGTCCCTTTTAGAGATCTTTACCCCTGACACGCTTTTCGGTGCAAAGTGGGCCACATGTGGACCCCGCTTTGACCAAAAATTACCGTTTGCCCCTGTGTCCAAATTGGACGAAAGGGTAGTATTTTCTAGCTATCTCGTTTATTCTGGGAACGTTGGTGATGTTTATTTTAGCATACGGAGATGTTCATTCTAAGGCCGTAGTTTCTAATCATGTGTGCTTGACGCCTGGACGTTTACACTTTGCAGCTCCCTTGCCAGGCAAGATACCTTGCCAAATTGCTTACAGTACTTTGCATGCTTATTATATTTCTGTATATTCATTGCATGTGTGTTTTCTTTCAGTCATAAGTATATGTTATATATATATATGTGTGTGTGTTGACACACACTTGACACCTAGTATCATGGGAGGGGAGGACAATCATTAGGCGTATGGGCTATAACCACTCTGATAAACCGTAGTATCTAGCTAGCACTACGGTAGTGTGTCGCGCTGGTCGATACCCCCGTGGTATATCGATTTCTGGAGTCTCGCTGGTCGCTACCCCTGCGGTATGTCGATTTCTGATGTCCCTGACGTGTGTGAGTTGTGAGATTTAGATCGAGTAGCCTACCCATGCCCATACGTCGAAAAGTTATCCTCATTATGCATTTCATATATATTGTCTTATACAGCGTACTTATATATTTTTTTGTCTATATTGCATGTTTACTGTATTCAATTGGCATGCTTCTATGTATCTTGTTACATCCCTCTGAGGACCTGGTCCCTTTCCAGGTGTAGACGATCTTAATTATTCGCAGGAGCACAGATCAGGACTTACTACTTATCTCTTCCGAGGAGGTCTTACCTTCTGAGCATCATTGATTATCTCTAGCGATGGATCCTTCGCTGATACCTTTATATCATCATCTTATTTATATTGGAGATTTACCCTTCTCCCTTATTTTAGTATTGATATAGTCATTGGTAGTGGATTTGTCTCCACCCGACTATTATTTTGGATTATTCAGACTCATTATTCTAGTTTAGTTATTTCTTTTCTATGACTTGTTGTGTGGATGGGATTAGTATTTCTGTGACTTGTGACTATATATATACCACATGTGAGTTAATATTCATATTATAGAGTTGCCATATACATACGGCTGGCATGCTTACGTGTTCCTAGTCCTACGTATTTTGGGACTGGGGCATGACATGTTTTTGTGGTGGCCCATGAAGGTCGAGAGCATATTGTCTCGATTACGTCACTATACCGAGCAAGCCTGCGCATATGATTAGAATATAGGATCTCATCCACTTAATTATCACCTTCCTTGATTTTGTTTTGCATTCTCATTTGATTGCTTACATTGCATCTTGCTTGATCCCTTCTCCACGTTAATCTTCTCTCGTGCTTGATAGGGGTTAGGAAGATGACTTGTACTAGGTATATACACTAGTATTCAATAACACTATTAGTTAATTTTTTGTAAGTTTGGTAGTATGCCTTATAACCTAGTATCACATAGTCCTTCTGACAAATTAATGAAATATAAATGAATGACACCAACTATAGGCTTGCATAAGAAGATAGTGTTTATCTAGACTATAGAACTTTAGTATTTATCTAGACTGTAGAACTTAGAGGCCCATACACCCATTTGGTTGACTTTAGACTTAGACAAGAAATTAGTATGGCAACTGTAGAAGCACAACACCGGTCTTCTTGATGAACTTAAATTATTCTGTACCTTCCTCTATTATAATCAAGTGTACTCATATTTTTACTACCTCGACTTATGCTGCTATTATAGCCTAGTTTTGTAAGCTTATTCTTTTATTGAGCTTGTTCATTATATATGTATTATTGGGGGCCCACACTAATCCAATATCTAAATCAGAATCAGTGTATTATGGTCTGATCAACTGTAGTGCGCTTGGTTCGCTCTTCGTATCACTACTTTACGTGGATTGAGATATAGTTGACTCAACTTGTTAGACGAATATACTTGCCCTCTAGACTGGTCAGAGCATATCATGTCAGATACATAACTGTTCTGATATGAACATACATATAGAAATTTACCAAAATAAGATTTTAATCTACAACTGCCTTGGCAACTCCCTTTCGATTTCTCTAATCCCTTTGAACCCCGTACTTGTATTCTATCACCTCCTCCTTGAATTCTTTATTGTTGTTTTCCGTCTTCCCCTATTTCTGAAAGACGAACGTTCGTGCTTAGTATAAGTTTGATACACGGATAGTACTAGATATACCCCATAGGCCAAGCACTTAGGATGACAAACAAGAGAGTGCAGGCACAGGAAGTCGTAGATACAGGTACGACCTTAGTTATATTTGTCATTTTATACTCATGACCCCCTTTATGACACGAAATCTTAGGTGCATAGTAGACGTAGAATTATATATAAGGTAGTTTAGCAGTTATGAGGATATGTTGATATCCTAACTAGATGGCATATCCACGAAGCTAATGGATGACACGCGTAGCAGTAGTAGTATTCTCTTCCTATCACCATCTCGCCCCTTGGGGTGGCTCATCTTCTCTTCTATATCCATTCCTTATCTCTTGCTTAACTCTTCCTATCATAGTCATATCCTTTCGTGCCATTATGAATTGTTTGAATTACTTCAACCTCACTCTTATTATGTTAATTAAAACATAAATGGTTTAGTAAATGACTAATAACTAAAAAATAAGTTCATAATGATAACCCTTATGTATATGCACTATAGCAATATTTGTATCCTCTTGTCATTTTAAAACCATGTATAGCATCCCTTAGTCTAATAGGAATTAGCTGGATTGTTGAATTATTTATACTTCTAATAGTTTTTAAGTTAGTCAAGACCTTAATTGTTGCCCAAAAACTTAGACTAAGCCTAGGAAAGAGTTGAAGGCACTTGTTACGAACTGACAACTATGACAAATCGCTGGCGAAGTAGCGACAACTGCAGCTAGACCGTTATAGTAGAGTAGTCGAAGCATTTGCAGACATACTGGTCCGGTGGCATGGCAGTATTAGACTACGATACTTAACGCTTACAAAAAAAAATCATGGTTGTGAGATTCCAGACAGGTATCCCAAGATTCTCGACCTAATAAATAAATTCGTCTTACAACCTAGACAATAGCCTTAAGAGACTGTGACTACTAGTAAAATTATTGTAAGTTGGGTAGTGTAGATGAGTTAGAAATAGAATGGTGTATGGACAATAAATATGGAAGTGTTAGAATGGGTGACCATGACTTTTAAGAAGCACTGCTAGATAGCAATAAAGTGTAATAGCTATAGTGATTATTATGAATATGGGTTAGTGTCAATTTCGAGGACAAAATTTTTGTAAGTTGGGTAGAATATAAAACCCCATATTTTTAAATATTGTATTTATTTAATTAATTAGTTATTTAATTTATTTTTATTATTTTGTAGTTATTTAGATAATATATATGTAGTGATTTAAGTACCTAGATAATTAATTATTTAGAATTATTGTACAAAAACTATTATTTTGATTTTAGGGATCCTTGTGGGAGAATGATAGATTTTTAGAAATTAATTTTGGGGTACAAATGTATTTTTTTCCGAATTTTTATACCTTAAATATATGCGTAAATAAATAAATAGTATTGTAATAATAATAATAATAAATAGTGTAATAATAATAATAATAATAAGTGTTAGTAATATTAATAATAGTAGCAATAATAATAATATATAGTTAATAATATTCTTAATAATAATTATGGTAATAAATAATAAAAACAAAAAGGAAAAGAAAAAGAAATGGTAAAGAAAAAGAAAAAGAAAAAAATAAAAGAAAAAAAAGAAAAGAAAAGAAAAAGAAATCAAATAACATAAAACCCTAACCCCACCCTAATCCTAATTAACCACTAACCCAGCTAATATCCCCTTCCCCCCCTCCCTCACCCTGTAACCCGCGCCTAAACCCCGAGCGACCCGTTTCCCATCTCCGCTTCCTCTCTCCCTCTATATATATTTCCATAAACCCTAGGCCCTAACCCTAGCTACGCCAACACCGCCGCCGCTGACCCTGCGCCTACCGCCGCCACCGGAGACCACCTCCGACCGGAGATCGCACAGCAGCCGCCGCTCGCAGGCCCGCGTGAGCACCGCGACAGCAGAAAATTACAGCGACGAACCTCCCTTCCCGCGTAGATTCTCGCATCCTCACTCAACCAAATTCGGTTTCGTCTTCGCCTGTATATTCACCACCTATCCCTGTCTAAATCCCGTAATTTAGTTTTCTCCGAACATCGTGCAAAACTAGGTAAAAATTGACACCAACTTTAGAAAAAATCATATTTTTATATTACTAAAAACTGCTGTAATGACCCATGTTCAAGGGCTCGTATCTCCCACCACAGAGATCCAAACCTAGAAATTCTTTTTGTTATATGAAGACCATATAACCAAGATTATTTTTTGTCAATTAAATTATTTTATTTGGTGTTATATGCAGAATTAAATTATGTTGAAAATTACTAAAAACTTGTTTCGTAACACAAAAATTTGTGATACGGAGCGCGCTCCGCCAAACGGAACAGTCCCGTCGCGTACCAATTGCACCGAAAGGCGCGCATGGTATATCCAGACGTGTGGACTTTCGCGAAAACTGATTTGGACGCATGTGCGCGTCGGAATCACCCCGTATCCGCAAAAAATCCCCGTATCGTGACTTTTGTAAAACACCGCACCATTTAGTGTACGCTCGTCAGAACATGACGAAACTTGCGCCATTAGATTCGTGGTATCACGCTGATCATGTGACCCAAGTTTTACGCGATTCTGAGACAGTTGACCAAGCCGCCTATTTGCACCCACCGTTGACTTTTTAGGCAAATTTGTGTTCGGCTCACCGGAATCTAAAATTGGACGTACCGTTGAGTTTGTATTGACGTTTAGAATTGGTTTGACCTATAATTTATCCCTTTTAGAGACATTTACCCCTGGCACGCTTTTCGGTGCAAAGTGGACCACATGTAGACCCCACTTTGACCTGAAATTACAGTTTTGCCCATGTGTCCAAATTGGACGAAAGGGTAGTATTTTTTAGCTATCTCGCTTATTCTGGGAATGTTGGTGATGTTTATTTCAGCATCCGAAGACGTTCATTCTGAGACTGTAGTTTCTGATCCTGTGTGCTTGACGCCTGGACGTTTACACTTTGCAGCTTTCTTGCCAGGCAAGATACCTTGCCAAATTGCTTACAGTACTTTGTATGCTTATTATATTTCTGTATATTCATTGCATGTGTATTTTTTTCAGTCATAAGTATATGTTATATATATATATATATGTTGACACACACTTGACACCTAGTATCATGGGAGGGGAGGACAATCATTAGGCGTATGGGCTATAACCACTCTGGTAAACCGTAGTATCTAGCTCGCACTACGATAGTGTGTCGCGCTGGTCGCTACCCCCGCGGTATATCAATTTCTGGAGTCTCGCTGGTCGCTACCCCCGTGGTATGTCAATTTCTGATGTCCCTGACGTGTGTGTGAGTTATGAGATTTAGATCGAGTAGCCTACCTATGCCCATACGTCAAAAAGTTGTCCTCATTATGCATTTCATATAGATTGTCTTGTACAGTGTACTTATATATTTTATGTCTATATTGCATGTTTACTATATTCAATTGGCATGCTTCTATGTACCTTGTTACGTCCCTCTGAGGACTTGGTCCCTTTCCAGGTGTAGACGATCTTGATTATTCGCAAGAGCGCGGATCAGGACTTACTACTTATCTCTTCCGAGGAGGTCTTACCTTCTGAGCATCATTGATTATCTCTAGTGATGGATCGCTTCGTTGATACCTTTATATCATCATCTTATTTATATTGGAGATTTACCCTTCTCCCTCATTTTAGTATTGATATAGTCATTCATAGTGGATTTGTCTCCACCCGACTATTATTTTGGATTATTCAGACTCATTATTCTAGTTCAGTTATTTCTTTTCTATGACTTGTTGTGTGGATGAGATTAGTATTTATGTGACTTGTGACTATATATATACCATATGTGAGTTAATATTCATATTACAGCGTACATATGTATTATGGTATCCATATATTGGAGTTGTCATATACATACGGCTGGCATGCTTACGTGTTCCTAGTCCTACGTATTTTGGGATTGGGGCGTGACATATTTTTGTGGTGGCCCATGCAGGTCGAGAGCATATTATCTCGGTTACCTCACTGTACCGAGCAAGCCTGCGCATAGGATTAGAATATAGGATCTCATCCACTTAATTATCACCTCCCTTGATTTCGTTTCGCATTCTCATTTGATTGCTTGTATTGCATCTTGCTTGATCCCTTCTCCACGTCAATCTTCTCTCGTACTTGATAGGGGTTAGGAAGATGACTTGTACTAGGTATATACACTCTAGTATTCAATAACACTATTAGTTAAATTTTTTGTAAGTTTGGTAGTATAACTCATAACCTAGTATCACATAGTCCTTCTGACAAATTAATGAAATATAAATGAATGACACCAACTATAGGCTTGCATAAGAAGATAGTGTTTATCTAGACTATAGAACTTTAGTGTTTATCTAGACTGTAGAACTTAGAGGCCATACACCCATTTGGTTGACTTTAGACTTAGACAAGAAATTAGTATGACAGCTGTAGAGGCACAACACCGGTCTTCTTGATGAACTTAAATTATTCTATACATTTCTCCATCATAATCAAGCGTACTCATATTTTTACTACCTCGACTTATGCTGCTATTATAGCCTAGTTTTGCAAGCTTATTCTTTTATTAAGCTTGTTCATGACATATGTATTATTGGGGGCCTACACTAATACAATGTCTAAATCAGAATCAGTGTATTATGGTCTGATCAACCGTAGTGCGCTTGGTTCGCTCTTCATATCACTACTTTACGTGGATTGAGATATAGTTGACTCAACCTGTTAGACGAATATACTTGCCCTCTAGACTGGTCAGAGCATATCATGTCAGGTATATAACTGTTCTGATATGAACATGCATATAAGAATTTACCAAAATAAGATTTCAATCCACAACTGCCTTGGCAACTCCCTTTCGATTTCTCTAATCCCTTTGAACCCCGTACTTGTATTCTATCACCTCCTCCTTGAATTCTTTATTGTTGTTTTTCGTCTTCCCCTATTTCGGAAAGACGAACGTTCGTGCTTAGTATAAGTTTGATACACGGATAGTACTAGATATACCCCATAGGCCAAGCACTCAGGATGACAAACAAGAGAGCGCAGGCACAGGAAGTCGTAGATACAGGTACGACCTTAGTTATATTTGTCATTTCATACTCATGACCCCATTTATAACACGGGATGTTAGGTGCCATATTTTTATCTCGGACTGGTTAGGAAGCAACACAACCTACTTCATTTTACTCTCGAGAACAACACACAATTTTTTTTGGGGGCAACACATCTCATTATCATTCTTTTTCTTCCTCTTTCAAACCCAAAATCGGAACAATCATTACTCTCTCTTCTTCCTCTTCTTATTTCTGAAGTAGTAGATAGACCACTAAGTTATTATTTTTGAAGTTTCAAACACTATTAGTGGGGTTTAAAATTTTAAATTAAACATAGTCTTATTTTTTAAAAATCAAAATACTTGATTATCATTAATTAGTAGAACCAGAAACAGTTACACTAGGCAAGTTTAGATCATCAGCAATTTGCTGGGTAATACATAAAGGAGAAAGATAGAAGAAGGAACAAATTTTGTCAATAACAACAACTTCTGCGAGTTTGTGAGCTACTTTATTTCCTTCCCTACGAGTGAAGTTAAAACTGATTGAGATCGAGGAAGGTAAATAAGCAAAAGCAGTTTTGATAAGGTGTTGAAGCTTCCAAAGAATTAAGGATGAATCTCCTTTAAAGATCCGGATGATAGTTAATGCATCACCTTCAATGATTACCGCATCTACATCCCAAGATAATTTCTTGATGAATGGCCTTGATCTTCGCCTGCATGCTAGGTTCAAAAGATAGGAAAGTAGTCGAATACCAAGACAGAGCACCAACGAACCCACCAGAAGAGGTCCTTGCAACTGCATCCGCTCCAATAATAGTTGAGAAGTAGCCCCATCGACATTAATCTTGTAAGTAGCTTCTATAGGAGGGTACTAATGAGTAGGTTTTGAAATCGATACACTGAAGTCTTCAAGTCCATCTCGGTTATTAGGATCCTCTACAAAAGTTGAATGATATAAAGAGGTTGCTTATTTGATAATGGCTTTACAATTGTCACAACTCGAACCCGGATGATCGGAACACGAGTACGTGCGTACGTCCAACCTACACCGTAACATCGACGGTAGAACGTTGTCTAGTCCTCAATGTGAATCATTCTAATACACTAGCTCTATCATGTACTCAACCACAATATTAAGAATGGATAAGAAAAATAATCCAACAACAATCTAAAAGTAATAAAACTAAGTCATGGCACTGAGATAGAGGAATACTAGCCTAGATCTCACCAAAGGTCACCACTAGGTCTATAGTGCAAAAGTAGTCTCGATTATAACATCACTCTGAACTCAGGAATATAAAGCACAACAATGTCTAAAAATGTTATCCAGTCAGGATGGAACGAGCACAACTCCAATAACAGTTCCAATTAAATGATAAAGACTATAAAACAGTAATAGTAAAGTAATCCATGATAAATAAGAAAGTATGGAATCATGGTACAGAGAATAGAATGGAGCAGATAAGTATGACAGTAAAATAAGTCAAATAGATGGAATCAATTAAACATAGCAAGGCATGAAAGTAACCAGCAAGTATAGTGTAAAACTAGTGGTATAAGAAGGTATGACATGTAACCAGCAAATATGGAATGAAACAAGTAAGACTGTACCTATCTAAGTGTGTTAAAATACCACTTTTGATATGTAAACGGCTAGGGGTAATATGGCTCATCGCACGTGAGGTGTGCGACTACTATCGTTCCAGATTAGACCAGAAGGGGTGGTTCCAGATTTGGGAATATTTACATGTCTACTAAGGTATTTCTCTGTCCAACTAGTACAAATGAATCCAAGTCCTGACATGTAGATCAAATACGAGGCCAGCCAGATAAATGTAAGTGATGCCAGTAACTGAGTCCTGATGTGATGTCTGTACAAGAGTCCTGATATAGGCCAAACAAGTATGATGAACGTATCTCATGAAGGTGAATCCATTTAATACCAATCCGTTTATCCATCGTGTCAAGAATCAAGTAAAACAACACTATAAACATGAATCATAGTAATTACCAAATAAAAAAACTATCAGAGAATGTACTCGACTGTGGTCATGTACTGAAATATCAAACAGAGTCTGAATTGGGGCCTCGAAGACCTATATATGAATTTTTTATGTCAAATAGATGATTTAGAATCATAAACATGCTCAACTAGCTAAATTCTAGGCTTTTAGGTCAAAACTAGGTCATTATGGTCAAACTAGGCCAACACCTAATTTTGGGTTCCAAAATACCTATTTAGTTGGCCTATGAAGTCATATTAGCTAATACCTTGCCAATTCTAGATTTTCTAGGGCATACTAGTAGGTATAGCTATACTAGATATCATATATGCATATAGACTCATATACTTATACGAGTATCATAATACCTTAGCCTATTACCTATTACCTAGTCCACAACTCCATATCTTACCCATTACCTAGACTACTATCCAATACCTTAGTATCACAACTTTTTACCTAAACAATACTCATAATCTAGTACTAGTACTTGATACTAATAGTATACCCACCAATATATATATATACACCAAAGTATCTAATGATACTAACACTTAACCAAATACATGGAATACCTTAATATCTCATCTTACCTTTGCATTTGGACACTCAAACACACACACTCTCAACTATCTCACACTCATCTACACTTACACACATTGATACACCTCACTCGAATATATACAATACTACCACACTCACAAATCCCTCAGTTGCTACATTGCATGTGCACTACTGCATTGTAGTGCCACATTGCTGCAACTAAAACTATCCTTTCAGTGCAACCTCTCCTCCTTGTCTGCACTTACTACAGCTCTAATTATAGAGCTCTACTAATTGATGTTGTCCCCAGAATCTGCTGCTACTCTAGCTATTTGCTCACTACTAACAGGCCCATCTCTTTCTCACTGCATGTGCAACACAATTTTGTACCACACCACTGTCTGAATGCTCTGCTGCTGGGTTTCCCTACAATATGTTCTCGAGGTGTTTGCTGCCTACAACATGTTGTTGATCCAGTCTCCCCCTCTCCCTAGTACTGCTGCACCTACACTCGAAGCATCTCGAGCTATAGCTGCTGCAAATGCAACTAGCACAGCTGTTGTCAAGCTCCAGCAATGTTACAGGGAACACCTCCCCAAGTACAACACTCACTACTACACATATGCATATGATCCAACCCTGATGTACATAACACACTCCAATATAGAATACCAATATTCTAATATTGAATACACATATAACCTTCTCATGACCCATGAGTATCACAATCCAAGCATCCACATGATACCTTCCAATGAATGATACTCAAGTTTCATCAACTAATATACCACGCAAACTCATGATACTAAATGATACATGTATGTTACCAATAGAACATGGACACATACACAATCAAATCTATAATACTTAAAACCTCCATGATACCATGGTATACCAACTCTATGATACCCATCAATACCAAATTACCATACTCCCCATGAATCACCAATACACACAAATATACTAATACACATGATACACTCCTCATAACCACAACTAACACAAACACTTATACTAAACCAACCATCAAACACCTAGTGCACCATAATACACCTATAATATTCATGGTACACCACCAATACTCCATGATACCTATTCCTACACTCCATGATACCTATTCCTACAACAAATTTACTATGATACCAATACTAAAATCATATGAAACACTAAAATATAAATAGAGTATGACATGAACATATAAAAAATAAGTAGATCTAGAGTAAAATAGAGTAATGGACACAAGGAGACACCAACACATGGAAACTACTAATTCTAACCATGCGTATCATGGCGCACCATGACACGGACAACCATGACACGGACACTACGTATCCAATTGTGGACACTAGGATACAAGAATAAGTCAATTAGACACCAAAATTCTCTTTGGGAACAAGTGTCAAGCACTTGGAGGACACAATTCAAAGTTCTTCCAAATTGAGCCCAAAAATTATTATTCCTCATGACAAAATCTTAGATCTACCAAATTGAAGACTTCTAACACCTATATCTATCATTGGAGAGTCAATTCCAACAATGAAAATATTTCTATAGGTCCAATGTGTGTTCATAACCATAAAATTGGTGGAAATGAGATAATTATCTAAGTTTGGTGTGTCACCTTTGGAGAACTCCGAATTTGGATACGAGAAAGTCAAATCGGACACGATCCTCCTTTCATGGACTCCTCTTCAAGCTTCCTCTAGTGCTCCAAGCTCCTAGCTCTCTAATGGAAGATGAATGAATGGATTTGATGGAGAATTTGGTTGAAATTTCAAATTCAAGATATAGAAATTGGTGGAAAAGAAATAAATAGTTGGAGCATTGCTTGAGAAAGAAGTAGAGACTTGGGGGGGGGGGGATTTGAATTAAAAATGTCTACTAATAGGAGCATGTCATGTCATGACTAATTGGTTGTTTGGTTAAATGACTAATTTGCCCTTCTCCCTCCTAGTGTGAAATTCAAATTAATATGAATAAAATCTAATTAGTTAGGAAGGAATCTAGTCTAACTAAAAAAAATATTCTATCCATGACAACTAGTGTTAATTAATTTTAATTATCTAGCATTAATACTAACACTAATCATTTCTAACCAAAACTAATTAATACTAGACAATATTAATTAATTCTAGACTAACCACTAATATAATATAATATAGAAAAATTAGCAACATACAAAGTTACCAAAATATCCCTATGGTAAAAAGTGGTAGTTACAACAATTCAAATTCTTCTGTTGAAAAACACATGCATTTATGGACTTCCATATGGTCCATAGTAAGGTAGCTCCCATTAGAAAAGCTTCATGTTCTTGATCAGCAAATATCCAGGATTGGAGTAATGAAAAGATGTTGTAATGTGGTTCAATCCTTAGTCCCAATGGGCTTGCAAATCACACTTCACGGACAAATTTACATTGTAGGAACATGTGGTTCTCGTCTTCTTCATCATGTAGACATATGACATAAGGGTCAGTAAAAGTGTTCTTTTGCATATTATCTTACAGAGATGGAGCGTCTGATTCATCAGTCGCCAAATAAATAATTGCACTATTGGTGTTATCTTTTTGAGCTTCTATAGCCGTTTCCAGAATTCAGTAGTACCACTAAGATTAGAAGAACTCGCCAATTGTTGTCTTATAGTTTCCTGAAGGGATTTAGAGAAGAATTTTCCATTTCTGGTAGCCGTCCAGATAAGCTCATCATTGCCACCCCCTTCACTTAAATCAATACTTAAGATTGCTTCAGACTCCATAGAAGAGAATAAAGATTAGATTAGATTAGCTCTCTAGTGCCACCGTTGAGTATCTATAAGATCACGCACTTGTTTAGGTCCATCAGTAGAAAACTTAATATAGGCCACTTTATGTCCAGCTAACCCAGGAACCCAAGGTTCATTCTCAATGTCCATCCAACCCCCCTTATTCTCCAACATAAGTTATTGTCAAGTAGATGGTGAATGTTAAGCATACTAAGCCATGTTGGTGATCATCTTTTAGTTTTTTGAGCCTTACAGAATGAAACAGAACGAAGATAAATGCAACGGAGAAGTCGAGCCCAAAGTTGATGAGGATTGTTCAAGAACTACCATACTAGTTTACCAATCAACTAAAGATTGGTTCACCCAAGTTGGATTTCTGAAACCCAATCCTCCTTCTCTTTTAGGACAAAGTTTTTTTTTTCAAGAGAGAAAGTGAAGTTTCTTGTCTCCACTGTAATAGCCCCACCAAAAATCTCTCTGTAGTTTACTGATGGATGAATGAATATCTTTAGGAGCTGAATATGCCGATAAGTAGTATATAGGTAATGAACTCAAAGTGGAGTTAATAAGAACATATATGCCTGCATGTGAAAGTAGTTTTCCTTTCCATCCTTCTAGTTTGGAAGAAGATTTAGAGATAAGGGATTGATAAGTCTACGAGATTTATATTTAAGAAGGAGATGACCCAAATATTTATCATCAGTGTTCATAAATGGTAGATGGAGAATGTCAGCAAGTTGGGATTGAAGAGTATGGTCAGTAGATTTGCTGAAGGTAATGCTAGACTTATTAAAAATAACTCTCTGTCCGGACCACGAGGAAAATGTATTGATGATTTCATGAGTGGCTTGTAATGAATGGGTGAATGCGAGTCCAAAAACAAAGATATCATCCGCGAAAAGCAAATGAGTTATCGAAGGTGTGTATCTATTTATACGAATCCCGTGAAAGAGATCATTTATTTCATAGCAATGGAAAAGACGAAAAAGAACTTCTACGCATAGGATGAATAGAAATGGTGATAAGGGGCACCCTTGACGTATCTCCAGATTTTCCATTAATGAGGATATAGTAGGAAGTAGAGGTAATACATTGCATAATCAATTCATTCGTATGACCAATGATGCCAAATCCGATCAAACAATGTTTGGTAAACCTCCATGATAGACAATCATAAGCCTTATACATGTCTATTTTTAAAGCAAGTGTTTTCTTATTTTTAAAGAAGAATTTCATGAAGTGGATTATCTATTGGGCTATAAAGACATTATTAGTGATACATCTATCCGGAATGAAAGCATTTTGGTTAGGGGATATTAATCTATCCATGAACGGACACATAGACGAGATGTAATAATTTTAGAAATAATTTTGTAAGCAATATTACAAAGAGAGAGGGGGGTCAAAAATCTGCAGGTGTTTCTGGAAATTATTTTTTAGGTAACATAGTCTCGTTTGGGACAATAGAATAGTCCCTTAGTGCATAATATAAAAAAAATTTGACAGTTATGAAAGCCAACTTTTTTTTAGGCTTTTGATAAGGGCACTGCACATATTACTTGGGGCTAGCCCAGGATTGGGGCTAGCCCAGGATTGAGCAAAGTTTACTCACACTAGCCCATTATTTTACTTGAGGCTAGCCCACTTTCCCAAACCCTTCTCCCAAACCCTCCCCACCCCACCGGAGCCCTCCCCCCTCCCGCCGGCGGAGCTCTCCAACTCTCCGAGACTTCGTCCTCCTTGTCGATGGCTCCCAAAGTCGACAATGTAGAGAATCGAACACGATTTTAGGGCATAAAATGTCGAGAATCGTCGACAACGTCGAGCAGTATCGGACGGGACTGTAGATTTTCCTACAGTCCTATATAGATTTAGGACTGTAGGAAAATCGACAGTCCTATGTATATTAAGGACTGTAGAATTTTCTACAGTCCTAAATTTATATAGGACTGTAGGCATTTCAACAGTCCTAAAAATTTAAGGACTGTCCTAAAAATGTATGTTAAATTTTTAGGACTGTCAAAATTTTGACAGTCCTACCAATTGAAAGTACTGTCAAAATTTTGACAGTCCTAAAAATTTAACATATATTTTTAGGACTGTCAAACTTTTGACAGTCCTACCAATTGTAAGGACTGTCAAAATTTTGACAGTCCTACAAATTGGTAGGACTGTCAAAATTTTGACAGTCCTAAATTTTTTTTTTCTGTTAATTTATTTTTGTTAATTGTTGGGGGGGCCAATTTCAAAATATCCTTGAAATTTCTATCCTTAAAATAATTTAAAGTATTCTGTTATTTAAAATAGTAAATTTATTAATGGTATTTTAAAAATTTTGTAAAAAAAAAAAAAATTACAAAAAGTAAAATTTGGAGGTCGAAACATCGTTTTTTTGCGATTCTAAAAATTTGGGAAGTCCGTCATACGGTGAAACTGTTTATCCTGAAGTACTTTTCCATACGGTCATTTTGGCTCAAACTGGAGCTTGTTTCGATCTCCCAGTCAAAAGTTATGATACTTTAAAGTTTTATATTTTATATTTTTGCCCGTAATATGTACGTCTTACTTCGGATGAAAATTCTCTCTACACGAATTGTGTTACTCTCGTCAAAAACATACAAATAGACCTATTGTGTGACGAAAAACGATTTGAAAACAAATAGTTATGGCCGTTTGAAGTCTGATCGACGGCAGACGTAATATTCGTACGGTAGATTTTTTATTTTATTTTTATTTTGTTCAATGATAACATATTTTATTTTGGATGTTAAACTAAATAAAAAAAAAATCAAAATCCAAAACTAACTAAATAGAAATAAACTTAAAAAAAATTCTGACAATTAAAATGAGGACTGTCAAAATTTTGACAGTCCTCATTGTTTGTGGGACTGTCAAAATCCTGACAGTCCTAGTTTTATATAAAATTTTCAGTGGGTTAAAATTAGGACTGTCAAAATTATGACAGTCCTAACAATTTGTAGGACTGTCAAAATTTTGACAGTCCTTCCAAGTGGTAGGACTGCCAAAATTTTGACAGTCCTGATTATAACAGTGGGCTAGCCCCGAGTAACTTCCATGATGGCAAACTTGTAATTTTTTCTTATTTTTCAATGGACTAGTCCCGAGTAAAATGTGCAGTGCCCTTATAATTACCCTTTTTTTAAAATGAGAACTGATAACACAGTGCTATATAACTCATAAAATTTTGACAGTGCTCTAACACAAAATAAGTGTCAAAATTTTGATAATTTGGACTGTTAACTGTCAAAAATTTTATAGCCCAAAATCCAAACAGATACCCAAAAGCCAGAAAGTGGTGAGTTTTCCTCCTTTAGCTTTCTTCGCCGCCACAGCTTCAGCAGCACAACACCGAGCGAGAGAGAAATATGCCCACCTCCGACTCCGATCACGAATCGATCGATGAAGAAGAAGGAGAAGAAGAAGAAGATGTTGAAGAAGAAGAGGAGGAGGAAGAAGAAGAGGTCGAGGAGGAGGAAGAGGAAGCGGAAGAAGGAGACTATGGCGATGGAGGGGAGGAGGAGGAGGCTTATGAAGATGATGAAGTTGTAGAAGAAGAAGAGGACGAGGAAGGAGGAGGAGAAGAAGGCGTCGAGGAGGAGGGGGAGGAGGAAGAAGAAATCGAGGAGGAGAAAGCTGAGGAGGAGGATGAAGAAGAAGGAAAGGACGAGGACGGGGGTGGAGATGGAGCGATCCCTATGGCTGACGACTCCGGCGGTTTGCTCTCTTTCCCTAACGAAAACTTCTTCCTTTTATGAAATCCCTAATGATCCCCCCCCCCCCCCCCCCCCCCCCTCCCCCTCTTTTATTTTTTATGAAATTGTATTGTGGCTGCATCGTTCTTTCTTGTGATTATTTGCTTATGAAAGTGATGGTCATTGAAGTCGAAATCTATGGAATTGTACATGTTAGGGTTTGGGGCTGAGATCCCGAATTGATTTTGTTGCGGTTGATAGGCATTGTGTACTTATGGGACGGGAATTTGAGATTTTAATTGCTATGGATGTTCCATTTTGGGCATTATCCCATAATTAGGGTTGTTATGAGTAGAGTATAGCACAAGCTCAAAAATGAGACTTTACTACTCAGAAGTCAGAGGCATTTGCACCCTAAAGGCTTGCAACGACGCTGTACAGAAATAGTAGACTAGAAAATCGCCAGCTATAGAAATTCCCCGTGGATCGACATGCGTGTGTTTAGTTGTGATGTGTGCCATGCATGTGTGTGGTTGATATTGAAGTGGGACTTGGCAGCCATTCGGAATATGGGCGACGGGATTCCTCCTATTCTCTGGTGATCTAATTCTTTTCCGTATGGTTCGGTCCAGAAGTAATGAAGATGGTCAATCTCAATGAACTTAGTAATGGAAAGAGAACGATAAATGACCCAGAGAAACGAAAGCTTTTTAGTCTTCAGACTTATTTTGTTACAAAACGATTCACCTTGTTTCTTAGTGAACGCAGGAGCTGATAATCTGACGTATAGATGAAGGCTACAAAATTAAGTGGCTTTCCCATTGTTCTTCTACAAATTAATTCACTTATGATAATATTGGAGACTAAATTCAATATGATCAGTAGGAATATGTATGTTTCAAATTGCTCAATTATTCCAATTGATGTAAACTCGACCTAGGTGTCTGTCTTTGTGGCCATGTGGGTTTAACTTTCAAGGAGTGGAAGCACATATGTGGTTGGAGATTATCGCTGGAATCCACATATGAGAAGATATAATTTTGTTTGTGGGTTTGCCTAACATGCAGGCTAGGCTGTAGTAGAGCATATGAGAGGTTTCATGGTGCAAAACAGCTGTGGACAAAAAAATATTAGTCGTATAAATAGGATATGGAAAGTGTTTCATCTGAATATACTTATGGTTACAGCCTTAAGGGCAGATTAGGTACAAAATCCTTGGCAGAGGATATGTACTGATGACTAAATATGGAAAGTGTCCGAGTGTCCTGATGTACTTATGGTTACTGGCAGATTAGATAGCATGAATAATGAACTGAAATGTAAAGGTTTACTATATATCAATTTGTCACGATGGACTGCGAATGATCAACAGCATCATGAAGACAGGTTGATTGCACGACTTGAGTTGCTAGAAAAATTGGTAGAGATGTAGTTGTACTTATATTACAAAATGTAGGTTCACTTTGGTTTCCTTTTAGTCGGGGGCAGACATAGAAGGGGTCGAGTGGGGTCAACTGACCCCACTGAAAATGCAATAGCAACGAAATTACACACACTTCATTGCTACAACTAGTAAGTAGTAAGACGTGAAATTAGAATTGGTTTGAAATCGAATTTGAATTGGTAAAGAAAGGAACATTGAATATTGGATATTGCTGCAACTAGAAAATGTTTACAGAACACTGGACATTGGACACTGGTTGCAACTAGTAGGCAGTAAGACACATTGATTTTTAGTATTTTATTTTATTTTTGGGCTTTCTTTAATATATATATATATATATATATATATATATATATATATATATATGATTTTATTTTTGGGCTTTCTTTACATTTGAGGTTGACCCCTTTCTCTTAAATTCCTACGTCCGCTCCTGCTTTTAGTTATAATAATTTTGCTAGAGTATGCAGGAGTTGACACCCAGATGGCTTATACTCGATATCGTTTTTATACTGAAAAGTGATCAATGTACTACTTTGAACTCTACACGAATATCAAGTGTCGGTTGTGCACAATTATTATTGTCTATTTAGTGGATAAAGAATTTAATAAATAGGTCTTTCCTACTTACTCTTCATACTCAGTGTTTCCCAAATGAGCTCTGAACATGGTTTTCTGCTGTCAGATCCGAATCTTTAATGTCTTCTTCACTCTCCACATTTAACTAGTTGGGATGTGGGTAATGCATTTAGCAAATGCATCACCAACTCCCCCAAGTAGAATCTTCGTTGTCATCTTCACTTCCTATGAACCTCCCTTACCTCATCATCCGACTCACACATGGAGCATTTCATTGCGACGAAATGAGAGATTAACCTCAAACTTAAGACCATCATCATCTTAATCTCGAGGGTTAAGGTCAACGATTTGTTCATTTACCTATTGGATTTGTCTATCTACATTTTTAGCTTGTCATGAAGCAGGTCCTTAACCATATGGATGATTACCATATTAAGGATTATCTCTATCCTAATAGGTAATAATTGATGCTTCAAGCGCCAAGAGTAACCTTGGCTCTGATAGCGGCTGACGCAAAAGCGATTCGAGAGCTCTATATATTATAATGTATCAGAACTATTACATAAAGCACAATATCATCACAATAATGTGAACCAAGGAGATGTTCGTCTCTTTCATACAAGAGTGAAGCAAAAATACAAACTTAATTTTTAGTTGTATACAAATGCAAAATCAAACACTAAATGAAATCGTAAAAGATTTATTCAAATAAACTCCTAGGTCAACTAAAAATTAAATGGCTAAATATAAAATCTAAACCACCAGAAAATTTGAAGGATTAACCGATTTGATGAAAAACACAATTTTGTAGATCTTGATGTTGTCTTTCCAAGTTGGAGTGGAATTCTTGAATCAAACTTTCATGCTGAAAGTTATCGAAACAGAGTAAGCCAATTGATTCCGGACAAGATTGAGTTTGTGCGAAATTATCCTACATATTGTTTTAAATGTTGTCCCAAAATATTGATGTAGGAAACACCACCTCAATGCATATGTTGTTTATATCATTTTAAATGTATTGGGCTTGGCTGCAATATGTATTGATATTCGATATAGTTAGATGTATGATATTCTACAGAAGTCAGCTCAATGATTTCTACCAAATTCAGCTTAGTGAGTTTGGTAAGAAAACATATATATACAACATGTATATAACCAGTATGCTGTTAACAAACTATAAAATTCAGGTTAGTGTTACAAATGACGTGATCCTTATAAGAGAGCTGAATGGAAGAAAATGATTCAAAATGATTCAAATAGCCGAACCTAGAAATTCGGAGAAAGGTTTGCTTGTTTCTTTCTTTTACTTATAAACATATTCTTCCTGTACCGTTTGCGGATCCTCTCTCCTACATTGACTAAATCGGACATTCATCAACCTCTTGAGATTTGCTCCATTTGATAAGATTCTTTATTATACTGTTTCAATATCTTAGCAAGATTTCCCGATATTAATTTATACTTGTATATATTTAATATCTATGCAGTTCAGGACATTAAGACATTTAAGTTAATGCATATTGATTGTTTTTGTCAATACTCATATATGAGCTATATATATTTAAGTAGTACATTATTTTAATTTTATTGCGGACATGCTGTCCAACATCTGCACGATGACCCCCACTGGTCCCAATCTGGCACGATCTCAAGATCTGATTCATAAAACCTTGATCCTACATAAGGTTGACTCTGCCAGTTGTATAACCAATTCTTAAATTCAGTTTTATTGGATTGTTAATGGTGTTGGATAGACGTGATTGCACAAAAAAGTATTGAGCATGGTCAAATTGGCACCAAAGTTGGAAGGGATTGCTAGAGCTGCACTCAAGCTTACCGAAAAATTATAATACATGGCCAGGAAATGAGTTTTACTTCTTAATTAGAGGACTCTTTGTGGTGTCACCCATAGTTCTCAAAGATGAATAACACATGTAGGTGCGAAGATCCTCTAGAGCTTAGGGTCAAATTGCAAAAGTGATGCACATGCTTAAAAATAAAGCATATTCATAGTATAAAAACATGTACATCACGATGAGTCAATGTGACTCTTGTGAAGGGAGTAGTCACAGATGTCGTTGGAAGGAAATGTCGACTGCAGGGTTGGAGGATTGCATCAATGAGATGTTGTCGAGGAATGTGTGATTTCTTTTAGAAGATGTTGAATCTTTTGTTACGTTGGTGGGGTTGGAAGAGGAAGACATTCAGTAGGAGCTCGACGTAGTTGAAGGCGAGGTTAGTGGGGGAGGAAGAGGAAGATGGTAGAAAGCAAGGTTGGGGTTTAAGTAGAATTTTAAGAGAGATGTCAAATTGAGAATCGGGCTATTAATCCTTTAGTAATGTAATGTAACAGGTCGGGTTTGAGCCTTGAGTCTTTAGGCTCTTTTGAAAAAGAAACTCGAAATCAGCACATATTAAACCCAGACGCCTGCATAGGTACCTTGTCGCCTTCCCTAGGCGCACGCCTAGTCGGTGCTTCTTATGACTACACACACTTTGGGGACTGCGCCTTGCTACGCGTTGCACCTAGGAACAAGCTTAGGCACACTTTTTATAAAACTAGCATCACCTCATTATTTCAATCAAAATTTCTGTAAATATTTGGTTTTAAGCATATTAGTTGATACCTATGAGAGCAGGTGGGCATTGCATAGTACCACATAGGCATGCTACAAATTAGTGTCCGTCTTGGTAGTGTCAGATGTACCTCCTGATTTTATTTTAATTTAGAGCTTTCAACAATCTCATATCTATACTCTTTCTCTATACTAGGTCTTGCTAACATGACACTTGTGATTAACGGCGTGCTCTTCATGGAATTAGGTTATTTAGTAAATATTGGTGTATGATAGTTTTTTGCTTCTTTGCTTAATGTTGTGTGTTTTCACTATCGGTCCCAGGTCCGGATAAAGGAGGAGAGTTGTGTCACGTCCCGACTTCGTAAAGTCGATAATCGTCTCCCGGACGTGATGCCGTGCGTGCCTAGGTTGCGCAACGCACAAGGCAAGAACGTGTATTTTTGATAATTCGTTTGAAACAAAGTATAAGTCATATTGCAGCAGAAATATTGAGACGCATCATTTGAATAGGAAGAAACTTGCTTTTTCATTCATAACTTGAAATATATTACAATGATATGAAGTACATTTCTTATGCTGAGTCGGCTACATTTGATTGAAATACCAAAAAGACAAACAAGCTGCCATGAACATAATATTGTCCCATACATTACATTATTCTTATAGATTGTTACAAAACGCCTTCAAAATGAATTGGACTTCATCTATACTTCAAAATAGGAAGAGCTTCACGTCGTCTCTTCGATCTTCAGCTTCGGCCTAGTACCATGCGCCCTCCGCGTTCCTGATACCTCAGATGTTGGGTATCAGTACGCCTACTTGTACTGGTGAGCGGAACGAGCCGACTCGCCTAAACCGACGTTGCTTATAAAATGGGCTCATGCATTGAATAGTATCTTACTCTTGTGAACTAGAGTGAATTTGCAGTTCATATCTCAGGCGCATTTTGAAAGCAGTAACTTGAATATATAACACATGCATCGGTGATAGCTTATTCACCCGACGCGCACGTCCCTGCATTGAAACATATAATACTTACCCCTTGCACAAGACAATACATTAGCATGAGTACTATCTTATATGCGGTCTTTGGCGGTAATCGACACCATGAAGGGCTATTACATGGCATTGTGTCATGCCCTCTCAGCTCTAAGGTTGCAAGCCTTGCTGGGGTCCCGCAATGCCTGACACCGAAGCACGTTCACATAACTTCCTTCGCGGTCGATTCGGTTTCGGTGCCCCGGATACCGATTCGAGGAAACATCAAACCTTGTGCACAAGTTGTCCATGACCATACAAATGTGTGAACAATTTATCTATGAAACATATGGATGACACGAAGCAGAATTAAGCAGTATTATTTATGTACTCATGAAACCGATTCAATCTTTTCTTCAAGCCGTATATTCCGATATAGTTACCTGTAGGCACCAAATATTCTGAGGTACTGTACCGCAACCGATATTTTTAGATATCACATACATTTTCATGGATAGAACCACAACTGTCGGGTTCGCGTACGAAGCTTATGTTATAGGTCGCACGCATAATTGTGCTCGACGATTACAGTTATCCCATGTTCTTTCTTTAGTGGTAAGCATGCAGTGGCTAACATTTGTATATTTACATTCAACCGGGCATCGTCGATATGAACGTATTCGAGGCAAAGTATATGTTTACGCGATCGAGTAGAGAATAAGGGACCAAACTACCCATTGATTAGAGAATGTACCGAGGAAGGAGACTCACTTTGCTACTATCAAACGTTAACTACGTGCGTTCCTACAATGACACCATCATCATGTTAGAATTCGTTCTCAATCCGTTCTAGCCAATTCCTTAGAAAACGAAAGAAGACAATGACGCAAAAATACTTGATCCAAAATCTCGCAACGAAAACGTTCAAGAAAAGCAACAGCCGACTGGTCCCTTCGAAGGGACTCTTATATGGAGCTCACTCGCCGAGACGCAATCCGCTGTATCTAGGACTTATTCCAACAGAAGCCAAACCATAAGTTTGAATGATTCTCGTTTATTTGTCCGCCACGATTCAATGCCGAAAGGATCATTTTATATTAAGTTCAGATTTTGAGTCAAACTAGCCACAAGTCTTTACGTAGTGCGTCTCCCGGTTGGAACGAGGACGGGGCACTACAAGTTGCGTTTGGACGGTCCTAACTCGGGATAAAGGAGGAGAGTTGCATTAGATAGGAGTTCCTGATAAGTGATAATTTCCACCTTGATGCAATAAAAAGAGCAAGGGTAGATTGTTAGGTCATTACCGGTAAGCGACACATTGCATTAATACCACCCAATCGATGTCAATGAGCAAGTATGGGCTAAGGTGTTCCTTTGAAACGACGTGCCATATTGCTACTCCATTGCGGTGACAAATAGACAATGGACTCTAGGGTACAAGAAGCAACGATGTTAGAAGTTGGTGCATGAGAGTTAGGTTAGGTTAGCTACTTGAAACAAATGAACACAAACAGAAATAGGAATGGAGTTAGTAGGTATGCCGATCAGGAGAAAAATGGATATAGTTTGTCTACAAGAAATAACGTGGGTATGTAAGAAAAAAAATGATACTATTAGATTTAGAATTTGGTATACATGTGAAAAAAAATATAAAAATGGGATAGGGATACTTGTGGATAAATTATTAACGAATAGCGTTGTAGATATAAAAAGAATAAGAAGTAGGATAATATTAATAGTATTAGGGGAGGTTTATTAGTGCATATGCACCACAAGTATAATTACATGAAAATACAAAAAATGAATTTTAGAACATATGGTTAAGTTGATTCAAGGAGTACTTGGAGGTGAAAGTTTTATATCAGAGGTGATTTAAATGGTCATATTGGAAAGGATAACAATGATTAAGATATTATGCATGGAGGTTATAACTATGAAATTAAGAATGAAGGGAGCGATAAGATCCTTGATTTTGTAGTATCATATGACCTATATAACATGATAATAACAATTACCCATTTTAGGAAGATAGATGAACATCTAATTACTTTTAAAAGTGGACCCAATATTAGCTATGTAGATTACTTTCTCATTAGGAAGTTTGATGGACTAGCATCTAAAGATTGTAAAGTTATACGAGGAGATAGTTTAACCACTCAACATATGTTGATGGTTTTAGATATTAATATTATGAAATGGAAGAGAGATGCTATGACAGAGAAGAGACCAAGAACCAAATGGTGGAACTTGAAAGGAAAGAACTTTATAATTGTTAAGGATAAGATTATAAAGGAAAGAAGATGAAACATAGAAGAAGATTCTAATGTTATGCGGTATAATATGACATTTTATCAAAAAAGTAGCAACTTTTTCTTAAGTCTCAAACGCTCATGGTTGGACTTTGAAAGAAACTTGGTAGTGGATCGAGGAAGTCCAAAAGGTAATTAAGGCACAAATAATTTTCTATAAAGATTGACAAAAGTATAAAAATGAAAAAAATTGAGAGAAATAAAGTAGCAAAAAAGGAAGCTAAAAAAAGTTAGTAAAGCTAAATCTAAGGCATATGATTGTTTGTATAGGAGGTTAGACACTAGGGAGGAAGAAGAGGATATATATAGGCTATTAAGGCTAGGGAAAGGAGGAGCAGAGATTTAGGTAATATCAAGTCTATCAAGTGCGAGGGCTAAAAAGTATTAGTAAGAATGGGATTAAGGAAATATGGAGTTATTTTCAGAAGTTATTTAATGAGAGCAACCTAGAAAAGCTTACTTTAGATACATAGTTAGTTCATGATAAGTCGTATTTTTAGGTCATATTTTTCTGAAGTTTCTTCACATCAAATGAAAAATGGAAAATATGTAGGATCTAATAGTATTCCTATGAGATTTACAAATGTTACTTTAGGGTAGAAATGATTGATGTCACTTGCTAATTTATTCAACAAAATCCTAAGGACTAAGAAGATACTCGATGGATGGAGAAGCAATATAATAGTATCCATATATAAAAAGGCAAATATACAAAGTTTTAATAATTATCGATAATAACTACGAGTCATACCATGAAATAATTGATCAAATATTAAGAAAAGAGACTAGAATTTTGAAGGATCTTGTTTGATTTTATTACGGAGTGATTTACTATGGAAGCTATTGACTTATTAAGAAGATTAATAAAAATATTTAGAGAGAAGAAAATTTACACATGTTTTTATTGATTTAGGGAAAGCTTATCGTCGAGTTCTCAGGAATATAATATGGTGGACTTGGAAGAAGAATTATTGTTCTAGTAGTTATTTTAAGGATATATTAAGAATATGTATGATAAAGTTTCGACGACCGTGCAAACTGCTGGTGGAGATACTAGGCATATCAAGTAAGAGATTCCGTAGTGTATGATGTTTGTTGATGATTGTATTGGTTGATAAGAGTAGAGAAGGGTTATATGTTATAATAGAAGTGTTGAGAGAAATTTGGAGTATAAGAGATTTAAAATTAGTAGAACGAAAAAAAATATTTAAAATGTAATTTCAACCACAAGTCAAAAAGAAATGAGGGAGAGTCCATATACATGGATAAAATACCTAAGAGCCTTAGTTGGGGGGGGGGGGGGGGGGTGTACTTTTTAATAAGGAAATGCAAACAAGAACAAATATAGTAGAAACATAATTTATTGCAAAAGAAAAGGGGAGGGGGGGGGGGGGTGCTTGTGCCCCTTCTGGGTCCATCCACCCCTTCCTAAGAGAGAGTTTTATGTATTTTAAGATGAATCTTTCATCTTGAAGGAAAGATTGAGAGGGAAGTCATGCATAGAATTAAAACATTTGCATTAAAACGTGAATGTTGAAAAAGAGGAGCTTCTGGAGTACTTTGTGATCGTAATATACTTATGAAGTTGGAATAAAAATTCTATAAGATTGCTATGAGACCTATACATGCTTTATGGATCGAAGTGTTGGGCAATTAAGAAACATGTCCAAAAAATTAGTGTAGCCGAAATGAGAATACTAAGATGGATGACTGACAATACATTACACGATAAGGTAATGAATGATTCTATAGGTGGTAGTTAGAGGTGACGTCAATTGAGGACAAGATGTGAGAAAATCGTCTTAGGTGGTCGAGATATTTGCTACACACAAACCAATAGATATGTAAGGAAGAGCAATACTATAGTAGTTAATGGATCCCCTAGGACTAGAGGTAGGAAGAGCATGGTTTGAAGTGTTAAAGAAGGATATGGTTTTTGTTATCGTTGTAGAGGATATGACCCTTAACATAGCCAAATGGAAGAAGTAGAGGATTCAAACAGCCGATCGCAGAAATTTGGGATAAAAGGCTTTCTGTTCTATTGGTGTGTGATAGTTTTATATATTAAATTATATTGAAGGTATTTTACCAACAATTCTAGTATGTGACTATATCTTATGGTTATGAAACATGCTAACATACTAGAAAAATTCAAGTTATTGTAGATATGTGCATGCATATTTATCTGTTTCTAGCTTGTGTTCTTGTACTCAATAACTATTTTCCATATTTTCTGGAGATTCTTCGTCTGCACTTGAACCATTATATGAAGCCTTATCCAATCTCTCTTTTCATGTAGATACTATAAAAAAACTAGAACTTAAAGGACATGGGGAGGACCTGGAATTGGTTTTGTCAATTCCTCTAGGATCTGAAAACAAGAAGGCATCACTTTCTCACAACAAGGACGGGGGCAACAGTGACCTTACATCCCATGATCCTTCAGCTGACATGCTAGCAGCACACAAAAAGGAGGTGTCTGATAATTCTGAAGTTTCCCGACTTGCAGTTCTGGATAAACACATTTCTTCTGAAGAAATTGTGTTTCCAACATCTTTGCTAGATGAGAAAGAAATTAAGGTTCTAGCGGAAGAGCAAGCTTTTAATGTAGATTCAGAAGGAGCAAAAAGTTACTCTGTTAATACCCATGGAAATCACCTGTCTCATTTAAGTTCTGTGGATCCAATTGGTGACAAGAATAATGTTGAGGCAAGCATGACAGACACTACAATTGGGAAGTCTGACGGTGTTCTAGAAATAGAAGTGCCACAATCGCAAGTGCAAACCGAGGTGCAGATGCCAGAGGGTTCGAGTTTGTCAAGGTATGGTGACATACACTTGACTATAAGTTGGAATTTTCTTAGAACCATGATCAGGACTGCTTAGTTTTGGACTTTCATGCATTTCTTATCCTTTCCAGCATCCTTGGAACCGTGCCTCTTATTATTATTATTATTATTAATCCTGATATCTTTCCAGCAAACAAATTCCTCATAGGAGACCTAGGAGTTCTTCACCTGGCGAAACGATCCAGACCTTAAACAAGAAACCTGCAATTATATGCGACTTTTTTGCTAGAGGCTGGTGCATAAAGGGAAGCTCATGTAGGTTTCTTCACCAAAAAGATGATAACGAAGATCTGCACCAGAATGAAGGGAATAAAGAAGATCTTACTGGTCCCAGTAAGAAAGGTATACTGAAATGTTATCTTGAGAAGTCTTTTAATTGGTGCGGTACTTATGACATGGAAAATTTCCTAAGTACTACGTCCTGTTCTGTATTCAGGTGCAAATGAAGAGGCTGAAAGAGCAAAATTGACCTCTTCACGCGAGCTACCAGACACGTCAAACACTCAGAGTTCAGCAAAATCTGAGTTCCAAATACAAAGAGACCTTGTCAGGGCATACGGTGGGGTGAACGATGGATCAGCCCACTTTAATTATGACTACAAATCACACATCAGTGAAGAATCACATAGAGTCGATCGTCATCAAGGTGGTAGCACATTATTACAGGAAGCATACAAGACTGATCCCATGGATGAGAGACAATCAGCTAGTGGACATCTACTATCCACAAGATACTTAAATGAAGGAAAGCCGCAAATGGAGTTTCTAAATGATCCATCATTTCCAAGAGGATCATCTTCGGCGATGAATTCTTTAGTTGCTGAAAACAGACATTATTCAGGTGGTCAATCTCCATCGTCCAGTCTTTTCAACAGTAACTCTTCTTTAGCCTATGACAAAAGGTCTGAAGACCTTGCTTTTCATGGTCAGCAACGTAAACTTCCATTTCATGGTTCTTATAGTTCATATAGCTTAACTGGTTCATTGAGGCCAAACTTCAATAGCTCTCTCCAAACTGCCTCAGTATCACCTTCACCATATACATTTAGTCAGGCAGGTATATCTGCTCCTGGCTCTACACCATTTAGTACAGAAGGTGTTGACATTCATAAAACATTAGAAGCAGATAGAGGATATAATGGTTCAAGGTCTGCTTCTCTTCCAAGAAGTTCTTCACCATACTTCTCGATACCTGAAGTTGAAAGCATTGCTCCTCGTAGAATTTCAAGGGATCCGCCAGCTTTTGTTGCGCAGAAAACACTAATTCAGGAAAATTCATGGGAGCCATCCGTGCCATTTCGGCCATCTTTTCATTATCCTCTTCCAAGCCTATCTTCTGCTGGAAACCAATATGATCCACTTACTGACAGCATAGAGCTTCCAAATACAGGTAATCTAACCTTGCAAGCTTCTCAGAGGACTATCAACCAAAATGTATCAAGTCATTCGGTAAACAGTGACCCTCTATTATATGGACACAATGTTACAGGGATGCAGGGGCCTCTCAGTTCTTTTCCGCAACCCTATCAAGGCACATCGGGTAAAACTTCACCTCAACATGGGTTAAGCGCCAGACCTGCCAAGGTGGCAGCTCCTGGGCCTAGTACAGCTGATGGAGGAAAAGGTTCCATGCCCGAAGAAGAAAAACGTGGTTACCCTGATCACATAGCTGAAAATGCTGATGTAAATGATGCAGAAGTTGGTGGTGATCCTCGGGCAGGCAAGGGTAGGAATATGAAGGAGACGAAAACAATGAAATTTTTTCGTGCTGCTTTGGTTGAGTTTGTGAAGGAATTGGTTAAACCATCTTGGCGAGAAGGTCACTTAAGTAAGGATGCTCACAAGACGGTTGTTAAGAAAGCTGTTGAAAAGGTCCTTAATGCATTACAGAGCCAACAAATTCCAAGTACTACAGAGTCAATAGACCAATATCTATCCACTTCTCGACCAAAAATTTTGAAACTCGTAGAGGTTAGTGTTTATCTGGACTCTTTAATGTTGATGTCAAAGGGGAATTCTTCATATATGCATCACATTCAGTAATATCAAACATATGTGTTACCTGTCTACTTGCAGGGCTATGTTGACAAGTATTCCAAGTCTGGGGCTCCTAGTTTACCCGATTGAAGTTTCTATGCAGTAAAATGCTGGTCGCTCAAATAGAACTGTGGATTTTTAAAACATCGTCTAGCAAAGTCCGAGGTTCTATAGTTTACATGGTATGATGTGCCAGATCTCATTGTGATATTTTTCACTTCATGGATACTCCAGTTCTGCTGGTAGATTATGAATATTGTAGTTTTATTTTAGCTTCCTGGATCAAAAGAGCAAGGCTCTGAATGCATTATCTTCCATTAGAAAATCATTATTTGAGAACTAGAATTTGGAAACACCTAAAATGGGAAATTATATGTTAAAATTCTGCTTTTTCTTGACAAGATATTTGTACCAGTGTTTTAAAAACCGGACTGCACCGGCCGGTTCAACCGGTTGACCTGTGAACCGGTAGCTTTTCTGGGCTGAGTCAATGTTGACCCACTGTTTTTTCAAAAACCGGTTGTAAATGAATATTTTTGTAAAAATCACATAAGGGATTGAACTTGGGCCGCTTAGGTTAACCCACCAGTTGAACCACTGGTTGAGCTACTGGTTGAACCAGTTTGACCCGACCCAGTGTCTTGTCCGGGTCGATTTCCGGTCCGGTTTTTAAAACACTGATTTGGACAACCTCTTTGCTTTCAGTTATTTATGTTTAAATTTGAAGTTCATCTATAATGATGCCCATACATGCATGCAAGATGATGTTGAGGTTGATTCATGAAAATGAAAAATTCATTATGTGTATGATCAGGTGAGAAGAGGTATTCTATATGAAAAGATGAGAAACATGTTGGAGCTAATACATTCCCTAACAAGCCCTGTCCCAGGACATTAAGAGAAAGGGATGCTTTTGCCACCTTATTGTTATACCGTAGTTATGGAATTCCTTACAAATCTACTTGACAGAGAAAAGGCAAGAGGAGAACTGGTAGAATTGCAAAGAAAAGGTGAACATGCAAATAACTCATTTACTGTATGCTGATGATGTTTTAATCTTCTCTAAGAAACTGCAGCTTCATTTGCGAGTATTAATGAGATTTTTGTCAAGTTGAAGGCTTGAAGCACCAGAGTGGGCTAAACATGAATAACAACAAGAGAAAAGTGTAGTAAAGGAAAATTTGCAGATGGGAAGGCAGAATTTAAAGAATCTCATTAAACTCAAAAGGGAAAGCTTCCTGGATAGCACTCCCATAAGGATTTGAAAGCACAAGGTTGTCCAAAACTGATAAGAACTGTAGAAAGACATTAAGGATGACAGTCAAAACTCATCTTGTTTGCTGGTAGACAGTACTCACCAGGTCTGTTATTAGCGATTAGCAACTATTGGCTGCAGGTGTCCACCTGCAGGAGCTACTGAGTGGTAAAAAGGCTCGTGCTGCATTCTTATGGCAAAATTCTATACACCCAATCAGTTGGGGAGAAATTACCAAGTCCAAGAAGGAAGGGGGCCTAGGGTTAAGAAAATTGGAAGGTATAACAAAAACTTGCAATTACAAATGAATATGGGACTACATCAATGAAGACTCACTCTGGACTAAGTGATGAAGGAGTAAGGAAATAAGTTTTTTCGACCAAGATATAAATATTAATGCTTTCATTACATGGAAGAATATGATCAAAGGAAGAGAGGAAATTATGTGAACATAAGAATTGTGAATGGGATAACTACTTCTGTATGGTTTGTATCCTTGGATTTCTCGAGGAAGAATTATAGAAAGAGTAGGTTGGAGTTCTTACTCGATCTATAACGAGAGTTATAGTAGATAAAATTATATAACATGAGAGATGGCAGCCTAATAAACTTACAAGTCTATTCCAGGATCAGATCGAGAGCCTACAGATTTCCATGATAGAGATGAGGATTACATCAATGAAGACTCACTCTGGACTAAGTGATGAAGGAGAAGTTAAGGAAATAAGTTTTTTCGACCAAGATATAAATATTAATGCTTTCATTACATGGGAGAATATGATCAATGGAAGAGAGGAAGTTATGTGAACATGAGATATCCAAGGATCAAACCATACAGAAGTTGAGGAAGAATTATAGAAAGAGTAGGTTGGAGTTCTTACTCGATCTATAACGAGAGTTATAGTAGATAAGATTATATAACATGGGAGATGGCAGCCTAATAAACTTACGACAAGTTTATTCTAGGATCAGATCGAGAGCCCACAGATTTCCATGATAAAGATGAGGATTACTGGCAGTATGTAGTATGTACTCACAAAAACAAGGGACTCTACATTGAAAAAAGCCATGGCAACTAGCTACAGGACTATATACTGAGGTGGAGTGGTCAATGATATGGTTTACTGGGAATTATATCAATAGGTGATGTTTCTATAGGGCATTGAAAGACAGACTGCTTACTAAGGGCATGATATAGAGTTTCTGGGTGAATACCATAGAAGCCAGAAATTTCTAGGAGGTCAACGAAAACTTCGATTCGACGGTTCTTACTTGGGAGCTCGTTGGGAGCTCGTTTCTCCGATGATGGAAGCTCGTTTCTCCGATGACGGGAGTGCGTTTCCCCGACGACGTGAGCACTTCCTATAATATGACCATAATTTTAAAAGTGGACATAAATTTTGGAAAGAAAGTTAGAATTTTTTTAATGCACTTTTATCACCAAGAAACTAAAGATTACTTACCTTGACATCATAAAAAATCAATATACGAATGATCTTTCTGTAACTTTGAACTGAACTTTATAAATTCTAATAAGTATTAAGATATTTATAGGTTTTGATAATAATAATTAATAAACAAAAAATTTATTAGCACACGTTTCCAACTTTAGACTCTTCTAAATAGTCACGCTTCTCCGCTCCCGTCCTCGCTTTTGTCTCCGCTTCCGCTTTTGGCTTCTAAGGTGAATACTATATTAGAATGTAAGATTTGTCAGAATAAGGTTATTTATAAAGGCACAACTCTCATTGTTAGGGGACAAAGCACCCGATAGGGGATATCGTAGGGTTTTTAATTTTTTGTTAGGGACTAGCAAAAAAATTTATTGAGGGGCAACCTATGTTATACTGGGCGCTAGGCGACTTGCCATCCGCCTCGCTTAGGCGCGCCTAGGCGCCCGTCCAGAAATACATATTTTTTTTTTCCAGAAATACATTTTTTTTTCCAGAAATAAAGCAGGAACAAGTCCATAAGGAAAAAAGAAGAAGAAAAAGCAGCAACAACAGGAAGTCAACAAAAAAAAAGCACCAACGACAATAACATGCAACAAGAGAAAAAAATAGAATAAGAAACAATATCAATCGACAACCGTCTCCAAAAGAAAAGAAAAAACAGCAACAACATAAAAATTAAGAAGAAGAAGCCAACTCCATGAAAAAAATGAAAAAGAAGAAGAAGAAGAATAGCTGGGTCAAAGCAACCGGAGGTAGGAGTTCCCTTTTATTTTTTTCTTTGCTTTTTTTTTTAGCAGCAGCAGTAGCAATCTGCTCTTTGGAGAGCTGCACTAGGTTTTTTTCTCTCCAGGTAGCAGTCTTTTTCTTTTCTTTGGAGAATAATCCTAAAGTCCAAAACATTTACATTTAATGATAAAGTCCATAATGGAAGCTCAAACCTGACTTTCCTCCTAGGCGCCTGCCTTGCACTTCCCCTGGTCGACCCTAGGCGCCCGCCTAGACGCTCATCTCCAGACCCGAAATTTTTTTTCTCGTGTCGAGGCGCCCTCCCCTCAACCTGGACGCCTAGGGTCGCCTAGGCGTCGCCCGTAACAACATAGGGGGCAACACATTCTCTCTCTCTCTCTCTCTCTCTCTATATATATATATATATATATATATATATATATATATATATATATATAAACAAAATCTCACTCATCTTCTTCTTCCTACTTCTCCCAAATTCTCTCCTCTTTCTCTTCCAAGGCATGGCACACACCAAGGCTACTTCCCAATCAAGGCAATCTTTTTATTTGTTGTCTTCTCTATTTTGAACAAATTTTTTCCTCTTCTAATTCTAGATTTTTTTTGGATTTTTAGTTTCTATGTGATTCTCATTAGTTTTTAAATATTACTTATTGGATTATAGGTTAGTAATTTTCTAATGGATGTTTTTTCAAAGTTTAGAGCCCAAAATTAGGGTTTCCAACCTCAAAATTCGACACAAGTTCCGCTGGGGACGACAGAGGATTGTTAGGATCCTGGTAGCCTAACTGTTTCTCGGACTATCAAAATTCCGACAGTCCTTTAACAGAGAATTTTCTGTCGAAGGACTGCCAGGATCCTGATAGTCCTAGCAATAGTTAGGACTAGCAGGATCCTGACAGTTCTTTAACATAGTTTGTTTATTTGTACATACTGAATGAATATTCATTCTGTGTTGCAGTTAAGTTAAAACAAAGAAAAGGAAGCCCCAAAGAGTTTCCCATACTTAGAAGAGGTGGAGAGACGACCAAAGGCGCACCAGGATACGAGAGCGGATTGAAAGTTTATATTGATGGCCTGTAGAAAGTAACTATGTAATTTGGGATTGAAAATATTGTGTAATTTGGTTTTGACTTTGTGGTTTGACTGCTCGACGTTATGTAATTTTGGTTTGAAACTATTTTGTAATGCAACGGCTACATATTGGAACATCATGTATTAGAACGTTTCCTATCATGTGCTCAACTATAGTTAAACTTATTTTACAATCCATTTCTTTCATAATTTATTTGTGTTTTAAGACAGTGTGATGTCATGTCTCAAAGAGGTAATGCACAAGAGTTGTATATAACTCTCTTGCCTAGGACACGGTTGGAAGTGGTTGTGCCATAATGTTTCACCATTTTCGTCCATGCCACGACAAAATGTTCTTTATAGAGGTCTATCCATGTATCTTTGATATAAGAAATGCATGTCAGGTTGCTTGTTTCACACTTTTCTTTAAACACATTCCATGTTATATCATAATTGTTTTTGGTGCTTGTTTGCTAAACAATTTCCCAATCACTGTAGAATTCGTCAAACGGTCTTTGTCAATTTTGCCATCCACCTTCTCAAACTAGGCCTCGCACTGTGCTTGAATATTCCAATTTATATGTCAAGTGCATAAAAGTCTATTCGCGTGAGGAAATACATCTAAAGCATTCATTAAGGCATATTCTCGGTCAGTCACAACAACGGACGGCTCTTTATGTCCAGTGTAAAGTAACTTAAGTTGTCCCAATATCCATGTGTAATCGTCAACCGTCTCAGACTTCATAAAACTAAAGCCAACTGAAAATGACATTCCGTAGAGGTGTAGCTGACAACATGTAAAATTGGCATCTTAAATTTGTTGGTCTTATAAATACAATCAATAACTAATATGTCGCAAAAGGACTGGACCAAGTGGGTGTAATCAGGATGAGCCCAAAACAAGAAAAGAACCTTATTGTTCAATGGATTTCTCCTATGATATTCCACATAGTGATGGTCTGAAAGCAACTTCATAACTTTGCATTGTCATTCTTCCTCTCATATTATTAGCCTTCGATAATGATCGGGCGTTGTAAATTATTCTCATGCTTGACTTGTTATTCTCATTTTCTATCATACTGTGGATAGAATCTGTCGTGGTGCAACACCGGCGTCGTGGTGCAACATCGGCGTTGGTTAATTGCTCAACTAGCTTCCTCTCATTCGGTGTCAACCGTCCCGCATATGCATGGACCTCAAGTGTCTCTGTGAGAGGATGATTGTGCATATCATTCTTGACTTTCATAATCCATTGGTCATCGACGATGTTTAACAACCTGTAACTTAATTGACATTCACATTTTCGTGACCCAACAACTCTCTTCCCCATTGTTCTTTCTTTTTGGACTGCATCTTTTTTATGATGATGCTTGAACACACCACCTCTCTCACATCCAAGCTCTAACCATTTTTGTCCAAATCGATAATTAATTGATCTTGAAATAACAATGATTGTGTTATGTTGTTTTGCAACTTGTTGACACCATTTCTGAACTTCTTCATGGGAGTTACACACAATGTCCATCTCAAATAAATAGCTTAAATCAACGTCGATAGGAACGACTATATCTGTTGAAGAAATGTTCTGCATCTTGAAATAAAAAGTAAATACATAAGGAAAAGCCAGAAAAAAATTCTACATCAAAAGCTCTAGGTCTTAGGACTTATGATCATGGTAGTCCAGGACTGCCAGGATTCTGGTTGTCCTAGGATATATATCTCTATCACTCTGTTACCCAGACTTTCCACTTTAAGGAGAAGTATACGTGTCAATCCGATAGGACATGGACATAAAATCCGTATTCGATCCTCCATGGTGACAATCGGATCCTTCATGGTGACAATCGGGAGACTGGTAGTGAAATTGATAATTTATTTTAATGTTGTAGTGAAGTAGATAGTTTATTTTAATATGATTGACCGGTAGTAAAGTAGTAGAGGAGATGAAGGGACGGTCCTTTAGGGACTTATTCAACTAGTTCAGTATAGTTTACTAGTAGTTTAATGTGTCTTTTTATGAAACCATGTAAATTTAATTACAAGATGTCTTTTTATGGAACCTTGCAAATTTAATTATAAACTTAAATATAAGAAACCATGCAAACTTAATTACAGTTGTTTATATGAAATCATGCAAATTTAATTAGAGGTCTTTTTATGAAACTGTAAAATTTAATTAAATGTCTTTTCTGAGGCCATTCAAATTTAATTACATGCTACATTTTTTATGAAACCATGCAAATTTAATTACATATCTTTTTATTAAACTATGTTCAAATATATTTATTTTAATAGTCATATCTTCGTACCCAAAATTTGGATCCTTTTTAGCCGAGTCTATGTGTCCTTCAATTATGAGTTTGAAGGACCCGATTATTGGATATGTACATGTACCCGACACTCGACACCCGTCACCGTACCCGATTCTAGGTAACATAGCTCTATCCTAGGACTATCATGATCTTGACAGTCCTGGCTATTGTTAGGACTGACAGGATCCTGATAGTCCTAGCCTCCGAGGATAGGGAGTTATATGATATAGGAGTTATATATCCTGAACCGGGCTCACAACCGGCCTCGGCTACGAGATTTGAAGGGTTAAACCCGAATCACGTTTAGGATTGGGCCGGTCTGGGTCAGCCGGGTTTGGAAATTGAGAACCTAGTCCGTCCCGAATCACTTGCATGCTTTTGCTATATTTGGACTTTGGAAATTGAGAACCTAGTCCGTTCCGAATCACTTGCATGCTTTTGCTATATTTGGACTTTGATAGGGCCAACCCTAACCTAGTTTTGTTGGTCTGATCGAGTTTAGTGGGCCGTCCAAGCCACCTAAGACCTTAAATAGAAGTACATCTAAACAAATAATTGAATTAAGAAGGAATGAGTTGCAAGAGTGACGACTTACATTATTTTGAAGAATGGTGGAGGAATGGGCCTCCAGTTGAATCTCCTTGCTCTAAGGCTTCCCAACCTGCTTCCAGATTTTGATTCCTCTGAATCCTTTATCCCGGTTGTAGATTGAACTCTTGAGAAAACATGTAATTCACCAAATGATATTGCGAAAGAGACGGAAGAGATTTATTGTAGCCTGTGACACGGATAGTGGAAAAACAATGTTCATATTGTGTTCGTACCTATATGTGTAAATATCCGTACAACATAGGTGACTAGTATGTACCAATTTGAAAAATGTTTGTATCCCGTGTCTGTACCCTGTGCCAATTTGTATTCGTTCCAGATCAGCAATATATGTCGTAGTGAAAAATGAATTAATTAACCACTATTTATAGAATTTTTGGGTGAAAAATGACAAACAATGTCCCAAATTATAGTCATTAGGGGATAGCACAAAATATCCAAAGTAACCCTAAAATATGGTTGTCGAGGGATTTTTAGTACCCCTAGCGGTCAAAAGGAAGAAAAAAAGGTTATCCACAAATGGTCATTTATGCACACGGGGCCGCGGGGGGGGGGGGGGGGGGGGGGGGGGGGGTGGTGGTGGTGGTGAGGATTCCATACTCGATCCGGCTTGAACAATGCTCATTGCCAGTCTGAGCCTAGCGTGGGCTACCTGTTTGAAGGGTTAAAGTAACTCGAACCAGGTTTAGAATTGGGCTGGACTAGACTCGAGCTAAATTTGGAAATGGAGAACCCAATTTGACCTGGATGACTCGCTAGCTCGGGCTTTGACTTGGCTGAGCCCGACCTTATTTTGACTGGTCCAGTCCGATTTAGCGGGCCCCTCGGACCTCCTAATACCACATATGAACACAATAATTGAGAGGAAAGAGTTGCAAGAGGAGGGGCCACTTGCATAATCTCGACGAGTGACGAAGAAATATGACTCAGGTTTTCTCTAGGGCTTCTCAAGTAGCCTTCTCCTCCTCTCTCTAAACCCTAATCTTTATGGAAAATTCTTCCAAGAACACTAATGTATGGATACAAGTGTCCATATAGAAGTCCTTACCGTATTAGAAAACCCACATACTCATCTTAGTAAGTCCAAAATATAAAGTTATACTAGAATTCTGAGAAAAAAATCCACAAAGTCCAGAAAAATAAGGGGGAATAAAAGTCTCTATAGGACCAAAGTCTGTCTAATTCTCAACTAAACTAGTTCAAAATCTAAAAATACAACTGAACCTATATCAGACACTGTTCAAACTAGACTCTAGAACATTTTTCTCTTGAATATCTATCATTTGAAAGAGTTCGGATTGCCTAGTACCCAACAAATTTAGTAACCCAAGATTCCACACTTTTATTAAATGATAGAAAGACTCACCATGGCCGAATCTAAACTTGGCTAGTTTAGTATAATCCTATGCGAGAAACACGTGGTCATCTAAACATATAAAATCTATGAGTTACATAAATATAATGCAAATCAATCTTGTTACATATGGAATCTAGATGAGCCTTGCAATGACTTAATGAATAAGTCAGCCAACTAATTTTCAGATAATATGATATATCTCAAGAAACTCTCTCATAGTCTTGCAGAAGATATGAACTGGAAGAGGCTTGAATTTTGACCTTCATCAATAAATTATCGGTCGAAGTCAACTCAGTATGCATGACCACACAATTTCAGTTTCTGCAGTTGATCGAGTCACAACAATTTACTATTTTTCTTCTCTATATAACAAGTTTCCTCACATTATGAAATACACACTTGTTGACCTTCTACCTGCTGAGTAAGTGCATTTGTTCAAGCCAACGAGTTCTTCAAAAGCAAGACTACACTATATGCAATATCGGCCGATATCAATCCGATAAAGTCGATACCAATACGGTTTGGCATTCGATATTGACCGCTAGCGATACTGACCGATACCGACACTCGGGGTCTCTGTCCTAATCAATTTGGCAAAGAAAAATGAACAAAAAAGACTAATCAACAAGGATGTAAAAGCAGAGTAGGATTGGAAAAGCATGTACACGAAGAAAGTTTATTTATTGTTGGTAAACCAACTAGCAATGATGACTATTATTTCATTCAATTTCAAAACTACTATGAAACAACCCAGAAAATACTTATAATTATGCCTACGTCTTTTTTTTTTCCTTCTAAATTTTTTATAATTTATTAATAATTATTTGCTTTTCGATACCAAAAAAAAATCTGATACTTTGATCTGAATTGGCCGATACTACCGATCCCGATACTCATACAAAGGGTCCGATATTGATTTTGATATCGATACTGTGACCCTTGCACTAAGCCTTGTCCTATCACATTTGAAATATCAAACAAAATGAACCATTATGTCCCATTGTGTCTCTTGGAGAGTCCTGATTTATTCAATCGCACTTGCATCTAATGAAATATGTATGCTCGTTGTTGGATAACTAACTTCTCCTACCTACCTACAATATCTTTCAGGCTACCTTTAGCAGGTTTCGGATATTGTCATTCATTTTAACTCTTTGACTTAATGCAATTCCTTATAGGAAATTTATTCATCTTATCTCTTTGTCTAGACTCTTTATAATCCAGGAGAGTTTGGAGGATGCTTCTTGGTTGCATGAGATTAAATCACATCCAAAAGGAAGATTTACCTATTTGCCAACTAACTGTTTATGGCATGTTCCCTCATGCTCATAGCAATCTTGACAAGGAATTTGGCATCAACATAGAGGGTTGACGATAGGTTTACAAATGGTCATAAAAGCTTTTTCAAACCCTCCATGGAGCTTTCTTATGCTCTATAACCATTCCCATAAACCAATCCCATAACCCATACATTCCGATGGGAGAAAGCTTTGATGATGATGATGAGATGTCCCGTTAGCAGGTTTCCATAGTCTCGGGACAATTTTACTTGTATACCCCCCTCAATGGGAAACGTGTTTCTTTTAATACATTCAACAAAACTGCACACTTGAGGGACTCGTACCATCCAGAGGAGCAACTTTACACACATAAACACTATATACTTGTTTAGTATAAAACTGAATTAAGAACCTTTTTTAGTTCTGAAAATGTTGTGCATCATCTCCGGTGACAACAATATCGTCTACAAATGCATTCAAACAACTTAATCCATGGGAAGTTCTTGAATGTATTAAATAATGATATGTTTCAGTCTAATTATGTGCTGAAGTAAATCAGCCAAACCATACCCTTAGAAACTGCTTTAACCAAGAAATCATTTTACACTTTGCATTAGATGCCCCTTTCAACTACAAACCCATATAGTTGATCTACAAATAACTCTATTTTTATGAAGGAATGCTTTTTTGACATAAATACCCAAAGGTCCATATAAATTGACTGCCAAAAAGATAGTTATATGCATTAACGCGAGCTTGCTACCGGAGCCTCAGAATCAAACAAGATGGGAAGATGATAAATGTAAGTATAACTTTTCCAAAGTATCCAAGCCTTCGTCCTCTTAGCTGATCCATAAAGTCAGTACTTAGTGGTGCCTCCATAAGGCATTCAAGCAAAGCCTCATCAAAAGGGAGAGACAAACTCGTGTTTTCTTATGTGCATAGAAGGCATTTCATCTTCTATGGCTTCTTTCTGACTAATTGAATAGAGCTTCATGTATTAAATTTGTGTACAGCGGAAGATAAAACTTTAAACAAATAACTTAATAATAACTTAATAGACAAATGAACCTAGAAAACAAAGTAATGATGGATCTGCATTCAGTGAAGCTGCTCGAATTGCTGGATTTGTATGGTCTTTTTGTACATAATACTTTCGTATGATAAATTAGAACTTGAACACTTAGATTAATATCGACTGCGAACAAACAAGTATTGATGGGGAAAATGGGATCGGTAGAAGTATGTGGCAACGTTGATACAAAATATTTATCCATATATTATTAGTAGGATAATAACATCCTTTACATGTGCAAGTAGATCTTATGAAGAAACCTAACCATATGTAACATCCCTTATAATATAAACATTTGATAAGAGAAGCTAATACAAATCAACTTACTGACACGATAGGACAACGGAAGCTTAATGATCTTTAAGATTCTTCTCCACAGTATTTTCCCAGCAATATTACTGTTGCTAGAATATGTTCTTTCAAGTCTACCCACAGAATTTCTTGGAACATTACAACCAATCTTTTTATCCACAATTTTGAATAACCAAATTTGAATTTGACATCTTCAGATCTCCAAACTTGAAACTTTTGTTCAGTAGCAATAAGGGGGATCAACTACCAGATCATATAGCTTTTACTGTCCAGTAGAGGTTTTGTCAATTGAGACTGGTGATTACAGCATGGTTCTCACACTTAAATTTTGTAGATGTCATGGTGATAAAATAAGCAGATGTGGAAAGACATTCATGAGATACACACTTAGAATCATCCTTGACATGTCAGAAGGTAACCTTTTGGCTTTTACAGATACCTTGCCTAAGAAGATAGTGCCAACAATCAACCATGCATGAAGACTACAACTGATTTTATCACAATCAAATTTAAAGTAATACATGCAAACTAGGCTTTCACAGTGACCAACCAACAGTACCCTGCATTGTATGAAGGTCTCTAAAATTGATGATAAGATGTGTAGAAGATATAAGAGAGATGGAGAAAGAAGGTTAACAGAGAAGTAGAGGAGATTTATTTTGAAAACCTAGATCAATATGGTTTTGGTACCATGCAAAGATTTTGTAGGGTTTGTATGTGTTGAATAATATTAATATAATTTCTCAACCCTCACCAACACACTAGAGTTTGGGTGCAAGTGGCAGAGACTTTGACAATAAGGAAGAAGGGAAGTAAAACAAGAGAAAGATATTCTTACTGTTGTTATTTAAGAGATACAAAGACGGTATATGCAACCTCGTATATACCCGACTTTGCAGAATTCTCAAACCAGTCAATTGGGTGCTCGATATGTCGTCTTACCCGTGACATCAAAGTTCTAAGACAACACTTAAAAGCAGCTGAAGGTTGAAACAATCAACTGGTTGTTGATTGGTCGACTCTCCAGTTGATACCACTTGAGTCACAACCCGTAACCTGAGGTACTTTGGGTCTCAGATCACGACTTCTGCAGTTAATTGATATGGTAAATATAGAAATATACAATCATGCTAGATCATAATTATTTATAAAGAGCGCACACATATAATTAAGGTATATTCATAATATATTTCTATAATCAAACTACAACTACCTCAATGGTTCATATCCAAGTTGATATTTTTTAAAGTAACTTTATCACGGCAGACCCCGAACATTTGGGATAAAGGCTTTGTTGTTGTTCTTGTTGTTATCTTTATCCACATCAGCATAATGATAATTCTTCTTCATATACATTACTTTACTCTCCACAATCTATCCTCCAATACACTCACTAGAGAGTACAAATACTGGTCCTTATATAATACCCAAAAGTTAACTATTACATTCTCAACATATGACTATAAACATGTATTTCAAATCCAATAAGCAGCTTGGATTCAAAATCAGATATCTTTTTTTTCATTTATAATGGTTTCATGGTAATGTCATGTAAGCCTATCGGTTTGTAATAACTTACTCTAATATCATATAGAACATCTACTTCTTTTCCATTTTTATGGACCCTTTAATGTGATGTTTTAATACTTATTGTAGTTTCCTGTATGAAGATCACACATTAATTGTTCTTTTTTTGCATCCATTTGGATCTTGATGACATCTTTTAGCTATTAATAACTATACATCATGCTCAGAAAGCAATATTATTATATTGATTATCTAGAACTTGATGGAGCATTCTAAATTAGTAGAATATACATTAATGAAATAAGCTGACAATGTGGTTGTACTGTCTCACTTTCTATATTATATTTATCATTCTTGTCATATGTTCGTGCTATGTTATATTAAGCACGAGGTGAGGCGAGGCGAGGCGAGGCGAGGCGAGGCGATAAAGCTGGTGCCTCGCTTAAGCGCGCTTAAGTTAGTTAGCGCTTCATCCATTTTTACTACCTACATGTAAAATACTCTATATATACATATATTTTAATATATTTTCCATACAATCCTGTTAGTATATGAATGAATAACAATACCAATTATCAATCAAGCAAAGACACAATATAAATACTATAATCAAAATACAAAGTCATCAAAATACCATGGTCAACTGACTTTTTTTATTTTCTTAAAGTTTGGCGTTTTTTCCAGCTCCAAGCGGTAGGCGAGGCGTTGTTAAGATTTTGTGTTTTTTTAAGAGAATATAAATGCTTCAGCATGACCTAGAGTAATATCAGCAAGAACTATTTAGGTCTAATCGAGACTTGGTGATTCTTACATTGGGATCTCTCGAGGTATGTACAACCAAACTTTCCATCACTTTCACTGTTGGAAGAAAGAAAAAAAAAACCAATTAAGAGTTTCTTGTACTTTCTTATTTTTGTTTTTTGACCTAGCTTTTCCTGTGGTTTTCTCTTCATTTCCTATAACATAGCGAAAATAAACTCTTATTAAACGAAGAATTCACACATTAGGACAGGCCACAAGGAATTTTTTTGAATATCATGGCAAGGATTGTGGAACTTGAAAGAGAGGCTAGGATAGAGAACTTAAAAGGAAGATGGTGGAACTTGAAAGGAGAGAAGTTAGTAATATTTAAGGATAAATTGATAAAGGAAGATGGAAAATATAATAAGATTCTAATGTTATGCTGTGTAATTTGTCAAATTGCATTAAGAGAGTAGCAAAAGAGATTTTATGAGTTTCTAAAACGCAATGGTTTGAACTTCTAAAAAAAGTTGGTAGTGGAGGCAAAAAATAAGTTTCCTAAAGAGTGAGAAAAGTGTAAAATGAATTTTTTTTTTTAGAAATATAGGCTAGCAAAGAAGGAAGCTAAGAAAGTAGTCAGTGAAGCTAAATCTAAGGCTTATTATTATTTGTATAGGAGGTTAGAAATTGAGGGAGAAAAAGATATAGTTTGGCTTGCTAAGAGTAGGAAAATGAAGAGTGGATACCTAGGTAATATTAAATGTGTTAAGAGTGAACATCAAAATGTGCGAGTAAGAGAATGCTATTAAGGAAAGGTAGAGTAGTTATTTTCACGAGTTATTTACGATAGCAACCTAGAAGAACTTTGTTTAGATACAAAGTTTATGATGTCTCGTAAAATTAGAGTTGTTGAAGTTAGGGATGCTTTAAAAAAGATAAAAAAGTAGAAAAATATTAGGATCTAATGATATTCCTATTGAGGTTTGTATAGACGAGAAATGATTGGTATGGTTTACTGATTTATCAACTAAATCCTAAGGATTAAGAAAATGTCTAATGAATAAAGAACTAGTTTCATAGTACCCATACAAAAAAATAAGAATGATATACAAAGTTTTAACAACTATCGAGAAATTAAGCTTATGAGCCACACTATAAAACTATGAGAGAGAAATCTCATGGTGTTAACGGGCCCGGTCCGGGCCGGCCCGTGCTGACCGGATTCGGTCCGGGCCGGGTCGAACCTGAGAGAGAGAACGGTCCGGACCGGTTCGGTCGAAATTTATTCCGACCAAGCACGGACCCATGACCCGGTTAGAGGAGGACCGGGCCGAACCGGTTTGGGTTAGGGCCGGTTCATGGTCGGGCCGGTTTAATTTTTTTTTTAAAATGTTTATATAATATATAAACTTTAATAAGTTAATTTAAGTTGAAATTTATTGTTTTTTTGTTAGTAAGTTATTTTTGTATAATTTAAAGTTTATAAGTTATTTGTTAGTAATTTTTTTGTATAATTTATGTAAACTTTTATGTTATATAAAAATTTATAACAACATTAATAAGTAAGAAAATTTTATTTGATTTCTCTATTTATATAGATATTTATATAACTTTAAGTATAAATTTAAATATTAGTACTTATAAGTTGAAATAAAAAAATTTATATATTTTTTGAATAACAGTAACTTATAAAAAATGTGTAAATCTTTTTTTTTTAATTTTCTTTATATAGATTTTTTTTTATATTTTCTTTATATAGATATTTATATAACTTTAAGCCAAAATCTTATAACTTTAAATTTAAATATATATTTATATAACTTTAATTTTTTTAATATATATATATTTATATAGACATAAAGAAGTTAAATGTAAACAACTAACAACATTAAGTAAGAAAATGCTGAATTTTTTTTTTATTAATGTCAATAAAATTCTAAATGTATTATAACATGACGTAACAAAAAATAGAAACTTGTAAATGATATTTTATTTGCATAAAGCTTGTAAGAAAAATGTACAAGTCTTTTTTTATTTTCCGTCGTTCGTCGTCCGTCGTCCATTGAATTTTATTGCTCAGCTCCTCCTTCAGTAGCGTCATCCAAAGTAAGAGACTGAAAGTCCAGCTCAGTGATATCAGCACCTTTATCTCTTGAGTTTTGAGTTCTTTTTCCAGCACAGACCCAATATTGAACGTAGACACAAGCTTCCAAAATATCTGGCAGCAACTGACTCCTCTTCTTGCTTCGTATTCTTGAATCTGCACTAAAACAAGATTCTAATGCTATCGTGGACACCGGGACCATTAGAATATTGCGTGCTATAGAAGAAAGTACATGATACGTTTTTTCTTGTCTCTTCCACCATTCTAAAATTGAAAAATAAGATGAAGAGTCATCTTCATCTTCTTCGTAAGAATTTAGATATAAGGACAATTCTTGAGTTGGTTGGGAATAATTTTTTTGTTTCTTCCTTTGCAATATACTTTTAGCATGTGATAATTTAGACATTAAACCGGAGCTACTACTACTTTGAACGGTTGTACCGTGTCGGATCGATATAACTCTTTCTTCATATAAATCAATTAAACCATCTAAAACAACCTTAATTTCTACTTTCAAGCTACCTACGTCAACATTCATATTAGCTTCAAAATCGTCTAATAAAATATATACACCATCTAATTTAATCTTAGGATCAAAAATCGAAGCCAAACAATATAGAAGAGGTATATTATCCCAATATTTTTTAAATTTGGCTTCCATTTTTGTAACAACATAATCAAAACTATAGACATTTCTATATTTAGAAAATAAATGAGACATGTTAATAATTTCTGTTAAAGCTAAAGGAGAAGTTGGATAATAAACTCCAGATAGAATACATGTAGCATTGTAAAATAATTCTAAAAATTCAAAAATAGAAGTAGTAATTAACCAATCATTTTCAGTTGCTTGATAATCAAAACTAGGATTAACATTACAATATTGTGTAATAACATCTTTAAACTTCATAGAAGATTTCAACATTAAATAAGTAGAATTCCATCTATGTGGTGCATACTTAACAAATCGCCTAAAAGTAATACCATATTGTGTACATAATGTTTTAAAAGCTTGTTGTCTACTTACATTAGTGTTCAAACTCTGTAAACATAATCTAGCATTTTCTAAATTTAGTTGAAAGAATCCAAGGCATTCTTGTACAATCAAATTAACAATATGACAAGTACATCTAACATGAAAAAGTCGACCTTCTAGCATAGGCAAAAATTGTGTTTTCAAAACATTAATAGAAGTGTTATTACTAGCATTATAAAAAAAATCGAAAATATTTTATTGTGAATATCATATTCACGCACAAATTGCATTATAGTGCCACCGATTAGAGCGTATGTATGTGAAAATTCTAAAGGCCTTAGATAAATGATACGTTTTTGCAACATCCATCTTGGATCTATATAATGTGTCGTGATACAAATATAAGCATAATTTTGCTTAGTAGTCCATACATCAGAAGTTAGAGCTAATTTACTAACATGCATAAAACTTTCTTTCAAAGCAACCTTATCTTTTTGAATATTTTTTAAAACCTCTGCTTTAGCACTAATCTAGAAACTTTAGTAAAACAAGGATTAAGGGTCCTACTTGCATAATCATAATAATAATCACTCTCACCAAATGTAAAATGTTATTCATCACAAATCATATATTTGGTTAACTCAGTCTTGTTACGAACATCAGAATAAGTAAAGTTACCTATAGAAAATCCTTGACTACTGGTACTTAGCTGTGTTTGTCTAGCCTGCAGTGTGTCCTTACCATAACTTTCGTAGTGTCTTCTTAAAGTGTCTATGCCATCACCCTTTTTTTCATTTGTAAACCTGCTTATATTTCTTACATTCTGCAGACTTAGGTATTGATTTTTGATCTTTTGGATCTAAAATCGGGGCGTCCTGACTATCAGTGACATATTTTTGTAAAATAATTCCATAAAATTTTTTTTTTCCTATTTGCGGTATTTGTAGCCATGCTCCTAACTTTAGGAGATGACATTTGTGTCGGTGGAGCAAAATCAGAAATAAAATTATTTTTAAATATTTGATTATAATAATCAAATTTTTGTTCCGAATCACCTCCATAAGGGTGGTTAGAACTAGCAACATCCATATTTGAATAAATTTTTTTTAAAAGTTGTAAAAAAGTATATTTATTTACCAACTAAACAAAAGAGGAGGGGGGGGGGAAGAAAAATCGAAAATCACAAGAAAAAAAATAACTATTAAGAAAAATAAATTCTTGTTACTTGAAGTCTCCAAGAAATTTTGCACTTCATAAATTGCTTGCTTGAAACACTGCTGATTGGCTTCCAGAGATTTTCACTTCAGAAATTGCTTGCTTAGAAAATTTTGTAATAGAAGAGAAGGAAGAAGAAATGTTGTGATTATTTTTCATATTTTTGGGACTATTTATAGAATTTTTTTGAGCCAAAATGACCCCCTATGCCCTAAAAAATATAGTTGTTATAAGGGTATTTTGGTCAATTTCAGCAAAAATGACCAAAATACTCCTCTAACGTTCATAAAATAGCGATAAAAACAGGGATATTTTGGTAAAAATAGCCCCCAACGGTCATATTAGAAAGAAAAAAAAATTCGGACCAGACCGGGCCTGGAGGGGGTCGGAGACTGGGCCGGTCCGGGCCTTAACCGTCGAAACCGCGCCCGAACGTTGCAGCTACCGGAACGGACTGGTGGGTCGGATACTCCGACCCAGCCCGAACCCGCATACTTGGTGGGCCAAGTCGAGCCGGTCCGTTAACCGGATCCAGGCCGGCCCAGACCAGCATTGACCGGGCCGGACCCGGGCCGGTTTTCGGGCCGCCCGACCCAATATACACATTGAGAGAAATCGAGCAAAAATTAAGAAAAAAAATCAGAGTTTTAGAAAATCAATTTGGTTTTATGATGGAACGATCCATTCTTGAAGCCATTCACTTATTAAGAAGATTAATGAAAATATTTAGAGAAAAATATATATTTACATATGTTTTTTTTATTGAATATGAATAGAGTTCCTAAGGAGTTAATATGGTAGATTTTGGAGAAATAAGTTCTTAGGAGGATATGTATGGACTCAAGACGACCATGCAAATCGTTTGAGATAGTAAAGAATTTTCTATTATTGTTGGCTTACATCAGGGATCAACATTAATTTCATACATTTTCATGCTAATTATTGATGAGAATATTAGGCATATCTAGGAGGAGATTCCACTGTGTATGATATTTGTTAATGATATTGTTGGTCGATGAGAGTAGAGAAATGTTGGATGCTAAAATAGAAGTGTGGAGAGAGGCTTTGGAATTTAAGGATTTTAAAATCAGTAGGATAAAAACAGAGTATATGAAATGTAACTTCAACATAAAGACAAATTGGGGAGGGGGACATATAGATGGACAAAAGACTTAGGAGTGATAGTTTTTTGTATTTATGATTAATTATTCATCGTGATAGAGGTTGAAAATGATGTCATGCGTAGAATTAAAATATGATGGTTGTAATGGATGAGTGCTTATGAAGTACTTTGTGATTGAGAGAGACATTTGTTTGAAGTTGAAAGAAAAATACTAGCCATGTTTTATGGTTTAAAATGTTGGGCAATTAAGAAAAATGTTAATAAAATTGGTGTAGCAAAAATAAAAATGTTAAGATGGATGAGTGACAATACATTGAAAGATAGAATAAGAACTGGGCGTATTCTTGAGAAGTTAGCAGTTGCACAATTGAGGATAAGATGAGAGAATCGTATTCGGTGATTTGGGCATGTGCAACATAGACCAGTAGATCTTGAAGGACCTAATGGCAACTCTAGAGGAGGGTGAATAGAGTAAGTGACAAAATATACCAACTAAAAATGAAGGCAGTAACCAACTAGTAATAGTGTAACACAATATCAAGTAAATCCACAAGTAAATTTTTTTTTCCGTGGAGGACTAGTCCAGGCCTGAGTACTCTTACTCAGTGTTAATCCGCTATTTGTGAAATAACATACAATACAAGTTTTGATCCAAAGACTTGCAACTTCTTACAAACACGTGCTTTAATCCGAAGAGCACGAAGACTTCCAGAGAGAAGTGAACCGACTTCTTGAACCAAGTTTTTACAACTCGAACTTGAACTTCTAATCGAACGGCACTGGCACTTAGAAGACTAGGGAGTTGTCTTGGAAATAGAGAAGGTTAAGACTCAGGCTATTGCTCAAAAGAAGATAGGAAGATTGATTGTGAATGAGTGAATAGAAATAAAGGAATGAGACTATTTATAGGCTCTAGGATGACCGAGTTCGGCCTGAGTTCGGTCTCCCAACTTTCATAAATTTGAACCTTAAGCTCCGGGTCGTGAGTAGAATGAGTCATTCTCGGAAACCGAAGCTACTGGGTCCAGAGGGACCGAGTTCGGCCTGAGTTCGGTCCTAGACCGAGTTCAACTCGAGTTAGGTTTCCTCAATTCCAGAATGTGTTTTTGGCTTTTTGTTAATTTGAACTGGTTTGGATTTATGTGGGTTGTTTGAGTGAACTGTGGTTTGGAAATGGATTAGTCATCTAGTTGCCAAGTGCGACTCGATGTACATCATTTTCTAGACTCAAATAAAAAAAAGTTACAAACTCAATAAACCATAACTTAACCATTGTAGCAAGTAGCCGCTTTGACTTCAGCGATGTCACGGAGATGTGCCGGGCTTTAATTTATGTGTCGTATTGAGTCATATCAGATTATAGTTGGTTTATTATCGAAATCGAGTTGACCGTGACCAGTTTGGGCCAACAATCTCCCTCATTTTGATAATTGACAAACTATGATCGATATGTCAATATTCATACCTGGACACACAATTTTTTAGATTGGACGAAGATCGGATGAAACTCTCCCGCAATCGTTGTTGCTGGTGTCATTTGTTTATCGATCACTTGTTTTTCTTCCCCTTTGTCATTTGGCAAAATGGTATAGTTCCCCCATAATGTAGGGTAGCAACACAATAAATACACAAAGTTCAAGAATAATATAGAGATGTCACATTATATAGAGATAGCACATAACGTAGACATAAGCACAATTGAAATATCATTGCCACTGAGCATATTTTAAGTACTAAATAGAGATGTCCATAATCAAACTACTAAATGACATAGAAGATAACTAGTGCATACATAAAAGAAAGAAATGAAACTAGTGCTAACATCAAACTAGTGCATAAAAATAAACTAGAACATCAGCTCTCAGCAGCAATGCAAAATCCAAATCCAGAAGCGTCGCCAAGACTACTGATCACTGCCAGCAGGAGGTCCAGAACCAGAGGGGTCACTAGCAGATCGTCATGCATCATAGAATGCAGCACCTGAATCCAAGTAGCGTAGGACGTACAGATCATCAATCCGATACCCTGGATGCGACGGGTCACGATCAAATGGAAATGATCCAGCTAGGTGGCGAGATAAGTTGTACTGAATGTCTGCCAAGAAGTTAGAGATAGCAGACGCCTGAAGGGTAGTGCGATAATCCATCTGTCGATAACGATCTTCCAGTTGAAAACGATTATGAAGCATGGTCTAAATGGAGTCAAGTGTGGCCGGTGGTGGAGGTGGTTGGGTCTGATCCTCTGAGTTAGACGTGGAGTCAGCAGGAGGGGCTGGAGGAGGGACAAGAGGTAGGTGGTGGTTCAGTTATGCGGGCTTTGTGTCGAAAAGCCGGTGCATCAATGAACGGACAGTCAGTGTAAGGAACATCAAAGTGTATGAAGATCATGAGCAAGTACCATGGTAGTCAAAGGCGCACCTCGGGCGCGCCTAAGGCGCGCCTCGCACCTCACTAGGCGAGGCTCCTTTCTTCGGGCGCACACTTAGGTGCGCATTTCAGCAAGGCGCACCCAAGAAAATGTGCGCTTAGGCACGCCTTACGTATTTTTTTTTACAAAAACTTTAAGGCCCTAGCCCTTACCTCATACACGTGGGAGAGAGGTAGCATTTTTCACGGCTGCCAAAGTTTGCTACAATTGAACTTGAAAAACTAAAATTTACTAAAAGTGTGATAGCGAAAATACAAATTCTTATCAGTTCTGTTGAGTGCTATTGTTGTTTTGCTAGTTCACTGTTATTGTTGGTTTTAATATGTTATTTAGTTTTATTCTTACATTATCAAGTATCTGCCTGGGACCATGTTTTCTTAGGTCTATTCTGAGTGTACAATGCAATTTCGGTAGTCATTTTCCATTTCAGATGGAAAATGCAGCCGACCGTTTGGGGTACCAAAAGTGATCAAGGGGTAGTAACTTATACCACAGGAGGAAACTTTGCACAAAGTTCTATTACTATTAATGGGTGGCTCCGTAATTTATTTTTTTTTTATTTTTTTATTTTGTGCCTCACTTCGCTCGGGCGTGCGCCTTGCGCCTCAGGCGATATGGACTATTTGTGCCTCAAGTGCACCTTGCGCCTTTGACCACCTTGGCAAGTACATGGGATAAAGAAGATTGTGCCCTTTACTCCTTGCACGGATCATGGCGTTCATCATAGTTTTAGAAAAGTTAAACAGGATGTTGAAATGCAGATGATATAAAGTTGAAATCTCTAAGTAAGTGATTTCATCAGAAGAACCTATCTTTGGCAGAATAGCTGAAAAGACTAGCGATGTAATTCATAGAAATGTTGGTTATAAGGTATCTCGCATAGAGTTTTCCAAGAGGACGAGGAAAAGGAGCACACATCGAAGTTTTGAAAAATTCAAGTGTTACGTCGCCTATAAATTTGAATTGACGAGCATCGATTAAGGTTTCGCACTCAGTAGGTGCCGGGAGTTGTAAAATCTCCGCTAACTCGATGTTGTCAAATTCAATTTGTTTGCCACAAACACTTGAATAAATCCGGTCATCATCGTGTGTGAGATTGCAATAAAACATTCTAATAGCATTGTAGTAGATGCGAGTTTGGGTAGAAACAGGGTCTTCCAAACAAATATCTCTAAAAGTAAGCAAAAACTCATCAAAAATAGTGAAATTTATGCGATTGTTCGAACAAATCTTTCTAGCACAAAAATTACGAAACCATTCATTGGAAGCATTTAGTGAAATAAAGAGACTACCATCAAATTCACCTTTATTAGGGAAGGGTGGACTAAACATGGAATGAGGTAGGTTATCCAGTAGAGGATTAGAAGAGGAGGTTTCATCTACCTTTCTCTTTTTCTTACCATCCTAGAAAACACCTAGGAGCCATATAAAAATAGAGCATCTTGCCAACCAGATACCCGAAATGTCCAACTTCGAAAGAGGATATTTTTTAACCAAAAGTTGGAAGAGGAGATTATACCTCACAAAAGATGGAAAAAGTTGAAGAGAATATCCAAATAGAGACTATTTGGAAGAGATCACCAAAAATCACCAAGATTTGAGAGATGGAAAGTTAGGGTTTGAGTTTTAGGGTTTTGGAAGGAGGAAGGAGGAGGCTATTTTTCAGATGGAAATAGCAGCCAACGAGGGTTTATAAAGGGGTCTACAAGATTAGATGGACGACCAAATTGGCTCCCCTATTCTGGAACAATGGGGACCGGGTTCGGCCCGAGTTCGGTCCCAGACCGAGTTCGGCCCGAATTCGGTTTCCTATGTTCCCGGATGGTTTAGCAAAGGAAACTTTGTATGACAAGAAAGAAAATTCCTATGAGGATCTATATTTTGGATAATAGGTTGGAAAAATATCTTAATAAATCTTGATTCAGGAAAGTTTCAATCACTTTTGAGTTAGCTATAGAGTCTGGATCCCAGCTAGCGGTGGTCCTAAAACACTTAAATACCGTATTGCTTAAGGCTATTTACACCTTTGTGACAGAAGAGTCATTTCGGCTTGTATCCAAAATAATATTACTTTAACGTATATAGATTTTTAAGAAATTTTTCAACAGCTTACATTCATATAGCGTCGACATCTAGAATTTTCAATTCTCGACGAATAAAGTTGAAGCGATCCTCGGCTAGGGATTTTGTAAATATGTCTGCGAGTTGATGTTCAGTGTTTACAAATTCTAAACAAATGTCCCCGTGTAATTGATGATCACGTAAGAAATGATGACGTATTTCTGTGTTTAGTGCGTGAGTAACATACTGTATTCTTTGTGAGATTAATAGTGCTAGTGTTGTCACAGTAAATGAAAATATTTTTATAGTATAGATTATAGTCTTCTAGAGTTTGTTTCATCCACAAAATCTGAGTACAACAACGTGTTGCAGCTATATACTCAACTTCAGTAGTTGATAATGCAACAAAATTTTGTTTCTTACTAAACCAAGAGACTCAAGTTTTGTCTAAGAAATGACAAGCGTTGCTGATACTTTTTCGATCAACTTTGCATCCAGCAAAATCAGCATCCGAGTAACCCATAAGGTCAAAAGATGTGGTTTTGGGATACCATAAGCCTACCGTCAAAGTACCTTTTAAGTATCGGAAGATACGCTTAACTGCGCACAAATGTGATTCCTTAGGGTTAGCTTGATATCTAGCACATAAGCCACTAAACATGATATCATGACGATTAGCAGTTAAATACAATAAGCTATCAATCATACATCGATACATACGTTGGTCAACTGGTTTGCCGCTTTCATCAAGGTCAAGCTTTGTAGACGTAGCCATTGGAGTGCCGATAGGTTTTGTATTATCGAGATCAAATTTCTTTAGCAAGTTCTTTGTGTACTTAGCTTGGTTGATGAATATTCCCTGTGAACTCTGCTTGATTTGCAATCCGAGAAAAAAGTTGAGTTCTCACACCATGCTCATCTCGAATTCACGCTGCATATACTTAGCAAATTCTTTACACAATAGCTTATTAGTAGACCCAAGTATGATATCATCAACATAAATTTGTACTAATAAAATAGCGTTCTCTTGTGTTTTTATAAACAGCGCCGTGTCAACTTTCCCTTTTGAAAAACTATTTTCAAGTAGGAAGGAACTGAGGCGCATACCAAGCACGTGGGGCTTGTTTGAGTCCATACAGAGCCTCGCGTAACTTGAAAACGTGATTTGGAAACTTATAATCTTCAAAACCAGGGGGTTGTTCAACGAAAACTTCTTTTATAATACCGTTTAAGAAAGCACTTTTAACATCCATTTGAAATAATTTGAAATTGTAAAAATTTGCACCATTAATCCTTGATTTTACGTATAATTCAACTCCTTGATCCATCGCTAGGGTCGATCTCCACCGCATGTTCTACTCGGACTCACCGTTGGTATCACGATCCTCTCATCTGGATAGACTGGTCCTCCACGTCAAGCTCTCAATATACCTTTACCCGAATATCATGGTTCATCCTCCTTTAATATTTAAGTGCATAGCTTGACCTAGCGATTCGAACCTAGGACCTAGTTTTTCATGTCTTTGTCTACTTGAGATATATATATATATATATATATATATAATGGATAGTCTATCTAATGGAATCATCTAACTTACAAGTTGCTACCAAAAATATTAGATAATTAAAAATATGCAACTTTGGGAATAACTAAAAGAAAAGATCTCTAGTTGTTCGTACAATTTGAAGAAAAGGGGGGAATGAACTGATTGCACGGGGAGGCAAAGATGCTAAGAGAGGTAATATGGAAAATGAATTGAGTCCTTCAGGAGAGGAGGAGTTAGGTTGGTATGGAAAGTGAATTGATTGTTTAAGGAGGAGACAAGGAGGTAGGTTGGTATGGAGGTGTGCTATTTAAAACTTGCGATGAAATGAAAGGAATCCCACCATCAAATGTATAATGAATCTTTTATTCTCTACATCATAATCATTTCGTTTATGTTCTCAAGAGTGTTTGATACTCAAGTGAAACACAATTTGAACATACAGATCGAATTGAATAGAAAGAAGTCGTCGCTAGGTCTGAGCTTTGGAAAGTGTGACATGTCCAAAGCCGTTCATGTTATATCCAGTAACTTAAAGAAGATCCAGGAGTCTAGATTTTACTTGTAAGATTGATAAATATTAACAATAGGTTAAGCAAGACGTACCGCCCAGAATTTCTAATAGTATGAGCCGAGAAAAGATCCAACAGACGGAAACCTTTGTAAAGATCTCATCTTCGATATCTGTTAGGCATTTTGACTGGTTCCTGTGGGCATTTCCATTGCTTCTAATGCTCGCAAAGGTACTCAATACATCATCCTTATGTTATCTTAGCTACATGTAATTGATCTTACACACTTTATTAATACTGTACTGAAAGGGTTATATTAATGCAGCGTTTATCCAGATGTTAGTTGTAAGCTTCTGGAATTTTGTCGCGGGGCCAATGGAGTCTACTTCACTAGAAGCAAAATGAAGGGAACTGTGTATTGTGTACTGTACTGGAAACACTCCATACATAGACAGCCGAACTGTGCCGTCTGTGGCATAAATTTTTACTCATTTGGATTGTAAGCTGTAGACCATGACATAATCGATTCGGCAGTCTTGCTTATGTTAAGAGTGGTCGTCTTGTGTGTTTTGGTGACTGGACTTGTGCATGTATCTGGATTTTGAGTGAATATCAAACCGGCTGCAGATACCATGAAATGTATCATCTGCATCATTCAAAGATATCCCTGACTGCAGGCTTTGTTGCCCCGTCAAAGTCGCGGAACCTCACAAATGCTGATGCTATTTGATATCGACATTTGCATCCATTTTTGGTATATTTTGAGAACAATTGTTGGCCGTTGATTTACTGTTGGAAGATCATCCAAAAGAAGGGTGGTAGTAATGAAACCCACAGATTGGAAAGCCATGAATGAATTTATGGAAAGCTTAAACTGTTCCACATCTTTTGAAGGTGAGAAGTTTTTTTTTTTTTTTTTTTTTCCTTATCAAACCAGTTGCCACAAAAGAAAAAGAATGATTGCAAAATTGGGTGCCTATTGGATAGCAAGTACAATATGCAAACCAAACTGGTTCATGATAATAGCTAATAATAACCCAAATTGGCATTAGAGAAAATGGGAAGTAATTGAATAAATATAGATGACAAAAATTAATTGTTACAACCTGTAACCGGCGAGTGAGAATTCAGGTACATGTAAAGGTTTAGCTTAGCAACTTCTTCTTCTTGAAGGCACCACTTAAAATTCTTCCTTGATTTTTTCATGAGTTGCTCTTGAAAAAGAGGATTTCTTCAAAAACTTATTATAACAAAACGTACTTTTATTAATGTTGTGATGTTTGGTCCAATTTTAGTATGTAAACATATCTCACCTATGGCTATACCTTTTGGCCCACCGTACTTTTACACAGTGTTTTAAATATCGGATCAGCTGGTTCAATCGGTCGACCAGTGAACTGGTAGCTTTTTGACTGTAGTGTTGATCCAATGTTTTTTCAAAAAATCGGTTGTAAATGATTTTTTTTTCTTCTAAAAATTATGGACCAATTAGTTTAATCCACTAGTTGAACCAGTCTGATCCGAACCAATGTCTTATCGGGTCGATTTTCGGTCCGGTTTGTAAAATACTGTTTTCATCATATAACTTACAAAATATGTTGTATTAAGATATTTGGTGGAGTGAAAGAAAAACTGCATTTTAAATACTAGCTACGGGACAATAAATCCTGTAATCAACTGATTTTTATTTTTATTTTTATTTTTATTTTCATTTTCGTGTCGAGTAGAAAACGCAAGCCATTTGACCGAAGTTTGAGACGAATTTACGCCAGTAATAGAAGAAAGTTGGTATCGATCTATGCTCATATTATTCCAGAAAGACCAAATTTCTGATTCTCTATCGATTCAATTGGGTTGATGGCCGCATTGGATTTAGTCATATGATTACTACTCGGTGTTGTCAATTTTTGTATTTGCTTTGTGAACTCCTTATTGATGATGATAACAAGTCATTTTGGAACCACCCAACTCATTTGTTCTTTTTTTTTTTTTGGATTTTAATTATTTTGATAAAATTTTGTGTATTAGTGGTACATGTACATTGTTGGTAACCAAAGAACCGGTCATATTTTATGGATAATAATTATAGCCAAGTAAGAACGCTAAGATGGATTTGTTATACTACATCCAAAGTTATAACAATAAAAAATGAACAGACGGTCAAATGAAGATGGATGAATTTGTTTTTTTATAGATATTTTGGATATGCCGGACATTGATTGAGATGTAAAAAGAATAAGATTTTGTTAATGTTGGAGGCTGTTTGGTTTGCTATGAAGTATGAAAGTTGACAAAATTCGAATTTTTGATCAGTTCATGTGTTTTATTAAAGGATTTACATACGAGATTTACTGCGATTTAACATGAATAGTAAATTTTGTCTGCCACGAAATTAGAGTGTTGACATCTAAGTTTTTTTCTTACTAATCACTTTGCATGTTTAGTTGGAGGATCACTTTCTTTACTTTTACAAAAAGAAGATTTACTATTTATGTCATTTCAATAAAAAGTTGTACTTTTTCACTCACTTCAACAATCAACCAAACACCAACTAATTTTTAGGATTATTTACTTCTAAGAGCATCATTAGTAGTTGGGACTCTCCAATGCAATTTGGGGTCCAAGATTTCAAAAAAAAGAAGTGAATGTATAATGGGTTGGATTTGTATGAGAATAGTATAAAATGATAAAGTGAGCTCCGGTCACAAAGATTGTGTGATCAAAAATTGATGTGGAAAAAAGAAGAAGTAAAATCTAGAATCTAGAAAGTTGGGCTCCAAATTGGGACATACTATTATACAAAATGAGTTCCTACAATCTATAATCTAAAAATTGGGAGGTCCAATCCTTAGCACCTATGGATCGGATATGACCGAAAATCTATGAAACTAGAAATAGGACTTACTATTATACAAAATGAGTTCCTACATTTTGAATCTAGAATCTTGAATATGAGATGAACCTTACAAATAATGCTCTAACATCCGCTTCTTCAAAGTACCCAACGAAAAAAAAATTACTTCGTTGTATTTTCTCACAATGTGTATTCAAAATGTCGATTTCTAAATCCTTTGTCACGCCCCAGTCCCAAAATGACGAGGGACTGGAGAAGCGTGGCAATGGCCAGCAGCACGCACCGATGGACAACCCAATTTAATGGCTCCATCAGGGCATGCTTAAGCTGTAGTCTAGCAGTAATAATTACAAGTCTCAGGTATTTCTAATCTCATCCACAGATAACACAGATTGAAGCCAGAAATAATGTAATGAAACTAAATATGCAATATGAAATAAGGTTATCTCGGGAAACAAATCCGAGAATTATTCTGTTACAATTAAGGAAAGACAGGAAATAAAATGCTGGAAAATGTAAATACTGTGTAGATGTAGCCGGTGCTCAAGAGAAGTCTTCGGCCACTATCTCGTCCTGTGTTCCTGGTTCTGTTCCGAAGAGTGCTCCGGTACCGTACACTTCTGGGTAGTTCTCTTCAGCTGTACCTGGGGACATCATCCATTCCAGGTCCTCAGGGGACATAGCAAGGTACAGAAAAACTCAAGCCAAATGAATATCAGTGCAGCAATCAGATAATTCAGCAGGGTAAACTAAGTAACCAGCTATGTGATATGCAATATGAGAGCAGCACTAGAACTCAGGCCGAAGCCACTACAAGCTCTGTGTCGGGGAGCCGGTAGCAGCAATAACTATGATTTACACTATGATATAAACTATGTTTTATATATATATAATATCAGCCTGTAGTCTGTGTGTCTCTCCCCACCCAATGTAATCACACGTCTCATGTCCATGACACGCATAATCATAACTAATGCAGTAATTCTGATAGCTATGAATCAAATGTCTAAGAATGTAAAGTCTATGTCATCAACATGCAACCTCTACAGAATCACCTTGAATGTCTCAGGAAGACTCTGTCTCATGAAATAGTGTCAAGTGTCCTGGGTTCTGGTGTACTTGATAGGACAAGTACGAGAATTATAGGGTCTCGATATCCATGTCTATGTGACGTTACACAACCCCGCGTACGGAGTTGGCACCCGACTATGATCGGACACTAAGCACGTCACACGCTCCCTAGGTCAAGCAGTTAAAACAAGTTTATATTTTAATTCACATGAAAACAAGTAAATTACTTTGTCAAGGATTACTGAGATTTGGCAAGCTTTAATTGTCCTTTATTGCATAATTAAGTCCAGAAAATAATTAGCAAGCTGCAGAGTTTGGCAATGTACACTTGCCTGTGGTTCCGGCTGTGTTTACGGCTCTGACTTCGGCGGGAAGTGCAGGCGGTACTCCGGTTGCTGAAACAAATATCACCATCAGATCCAGAAAATATCAATCAGCTAGAAACGCCTGTCCTTGAGTCCAATTTGGAGACAAGGGCAAAAATGGCAGTTTCGGGCCAAAACGGGGTCCACCGGTGGGCCCGCTTTGCACCGAAAAACGTGTCAGGGTCAAAGGTCTCCAAATTCACCAAACTCAGTGTCAACAGGTCAGGAACGCTGATACGAACCCAACGGAACTTCCAGAATTGGATTCCGATGAGCCGAACACAAAATCGCCCGTCGAGCGGGGCCTGTGGGGCCCACGACACGCGATTTCGTCAACGTTCTCAGAATCGAACCAAACTTGACCCACAGGACCAGCGTATTGCTACGAGTCCGATGGCGCAAGTTTCGTCTCGATCCGACGTGTGTACACAAAGTTAGGTCGAATTGCAGAAAAGACGGATACGGGGCGATGTCCGCGGATACGCGTTGATTCTGGTGTGCACGCACACCCAAATCAGCTTCTGCGAAATCCCACACGTCCGTATCGACGAGACGCACGTATCTGTGAAGACCGCGCGCGACCAAGTCGTCCCGTTTGGCGGGGCGGACTCGGTTCCGGGGTGAAACAGGGTCTGGTTTTTCCTGTTTTTGGATCGCGGTGTGCGATCACCACAGGACGCGATGCCCCGAGCGGTTTGTCCGGGCACCGAGAGGGTCATACAGGCTTCGCAACGCAATTTGCGGATTCGAAATCCGAGCTACGAGGTGAAAGTTACAAGTACCTGAACCTGACCGAAAAACCGAGGATCGAACTGTGTCGGTATCGTGTCCTGGACACGTGTCAGCGTGTCCAGCCTAGGGCAGTGCTGTGTCCTGCGTCCTGCCGCCGTGTCCGGGGCTCGGGGGGGGGCTGGCCGTCGGTCGGCGAGGTCGGGCCGGGGCTCAGGCGGCTCAGGCGAGGTGTCCGGCGGCGTCGAGGGGGTCGGCGGCGAGTTCCGGCAGCGGGGAGGAGAGAGGAGCAGGGTGGAGGGGTCGGTTCCGCCTGGGGAGGAGGAGGAAGGGGAGAGGAGGAGCTTCTGGAGCCGGCGGCGGATCTGGGGGGGGGAGGTCGACGCAGGGCGGTGGTCGCCGGGGGCTTGCCGGAGCGTCGGGGTAGTGCTAGGGTTCGGGTTTGGGGGGAGAAAGGAGGCGGTGGCAACGGCTATTTATAGGGCTTAAGGCGGGGTTGGGTCGGGGACGACGAGGCGGGAAAATCGGAGGGGAAGGCGGTCGTGGGGAGGTTCTCCGGCCACGTCGCCGGAGAACGCGGCGGGCGGCGTGGTTTCCGGATCGCGGGCAGACGGGGGAGGGTGACAGAGGCGCCGGGTCGGGTCGGGCGCGGATCCGGCCTGGCCGACCCGCTAACAACGGTGGGCTGGGTTCGCTGCTACTGGGCTCGGCCCACTGGGCCGGGCCGGGCCCAAACTAAAAAAAATAAAAATAAAAATAAATAAAACAATAATAATAATTAAAACAGTAATTATAATGTAATAAATAATTAAATAAATAGATAAATACTATTTAGGCATTTAAAAAATAGGTCTGGGGTCCGATAAATTCCAGAAAAATTGCCCTAAGTCCAGTTTTTTATTTTACATCCAAAAATATTATTTTCATAATATTTTAATACTGTTTATTATCAATTAAAAATCATTGAATAATTAAAACCCTGTTTTTAATTTACAGAAAAATCTCAGAAAATTCCAGAAAATTGTGAAAATCCAGTTTTTTAAAATTTTGAAAATTCAGGGGGTTTACAATCTACCCCCCTTAAGAAGATTGCGTCCTCGCAATCAAAGAATAACCGGTCAACAGAGATGACTCGGTCGCAAGCATCGTTTGAAAACACATCACAAGAGGCTTCAGGGAAATACCGTTTCCCTAAAAATCGAAAGTTTTACACTTTCCAGGAAAATATAGTTAAAACTATAACTTTTATGAAAATCAGGTTGTTATTAACAAGTTACAAATTACTAGGTTGGGGCTGAGGTCACGAACCAACGGACACGAACTACAACAAGACTAAAACGGATAACTATAAATCACTTACTCGCATCAGCGTCCTGCACAGTCATCGCATAAGCTTGTCCTCGTCTTTGAGGTAGATTCCTCTGCTGCTGTTGGGCTTGCTGGAAGAGTGTCGCCTGAGGTGCCAGAGGTGGCCTCGGTGCTGGTGTAGCTGGTTGGTTTGCCCTTGCTGCTCCATCTCGATGCCGAGGACAGTCCTTGGCTATGTGCTGATTGGTGCCGCAAATCAGGCACAATCCCAACTTGCGTCTGCAGTCTCTCTCGACATGGCCTACCTTGCCGCAGTAGTGACAGGTAGGAAGGGTCTGAGAAGCTGTCCTGGGTGGCTGGAGCGTGTGAGATCTCTTGGCAGATTCTCCCGGTGATGTTCTGTCTGGTGCTGAGGTGATTGGCCGTTTGAGGCGAGACTCTCTCTTGGTGACGCGTTCCATGCGTCGGGCTGCAGCGAGAACGTCCGAGTAAGAGGTAGGTGCGACGGATCCGATTAGTTTCTGCAGCTCAACGTTCAGTCCGTCGAAGAATTTCTCGGCCTTTTCTTCCTCTGTCGGGATCAGGGTGGGGGCGAAGCGGCTCAGGCGAATGAATTCTGCGTTGTACTCTTCCACCGTCATAGAGTCCTGAGTGAGGCGATTGAATTTGTCCCGCAGTTCGGATCGTGCGATAGCCGGAATGTACATCTCTTGGAAGAGTCTGGAGAACTCCTCCCAAGTGACTCGGTCTGGTCCGAGTCGCGCCTCCTCAGACAACCACCAGTGGTGCGCGTTGTCCGTCAGTTGCATTCGGACGGCGGTCATCCAGCGTTCCCGTGGAAGCTCAGCTGCTTCAAGTTGATGCCGTATGTTGGTGAGCCACTCATGAACTTCGGTGGGCTCCTCTTTTCCAGAAAAGGTGCGGGGCTTCAGTTGGCGGAAGTCAGTGATTGAGCCTGTTGTTGGCCGTCTAGCTGGTAGGTTGGCCTGCTCCAGTACAGTTACGATGCTGTCCCTCCAGAAATTAGCTTCGCGACGCTGAGCCTCGGTTTGGACTTGTTGCTGAGCTTGCATCATCGCGTAGATCATCTGAAATATTTGCTGCCCGTCGATTGGCTGTCCTGGTGGGAACACGGGCATTGGGGGGACGAACTGCGGCGGAGGCGGGATGTCATCGCGTCGAAATCTGGAGGTAGGTTGACCTGCCTGCTGGCTCTGTTGAGTTGTGGGAATTCCTCCGACTGGTGTCACTTCGTCGTCGTAGGTGACACCTGTAGCTTGTGGAGTTCTGACGGGAGTCTCGTTGCCTTCTTGTGGGTCCATTTCCCTGTATCCAAAATACCCAATAAGAGGCGCACAGGAATCAAGGCAAGATGCAAGTTCAAATTAGTTTGAATACGATACAGATATCAAAAACGATTCAAGCAAGTGGATGAGATCTAAAACTTATCCTATTTCATTGCAGGCCTGTTCGGTCCCTAAGTTGAAACCGAACAATTTTGTCGCTGACCTGCATTGGCCACCACAAAAACCATGTCACGCCCCAGTCCCAAAATGACGAGGGACTGGAGAAGCGTGGCAATGGCCAGCAGCACGCACCGATGGACAACCCAATTTAATGGCTCCATCAGGGCATGCTTAAGCTGTAGTCTAGCAGTAATAATTACAAGTCTCAGGTATTTCTAATCTCATCCACAGATAACACAGATTGAAGCCAGAAATAATGTAATGAAACTAAATATGCAATATGAAATAAGGTTATCTCGGGAAACAAATCCGAGAATTATTCTGTTACAATTAAGGAAAGACAGGAAATAAAATGCTGGAAAATGTAAATACTGTGTAGATGTAGCCGGTGCTCAAGAGAAGTCTTCGGCCACTATCTCGTCCTGTGTTCCTGGTTCTGTTCCGAAGAGTGCTCCGGTACCGTACACTTCTGGGTAGTTCTCTTCAGCTGTACCTGGGGACATCATCCATTCCAGGTCCTCAGGGGACATAGCAAGGTACAGAAAAACTCAAGCCAAATGAATATCAGTGCAGCAATCAGATAATTCAGCAGGGTAAACTAAGTAACCAGCTATGTGATATGCAATATGAGAGCAGCACTAGAACTCAGGCCGAAGCCACTACAAGCTCTGTGTCGGGGAGCCGGTAGCAGCAATAACTATGATTTACACTATGATATAAACTATGTTTTATATATATATAATATCAGCCTGTAGTCTGTGTGTCTCTCCCCACCCAATGTAATCACACGTCTCATGTCCATGACACGCATAATCATAACTAATGCAGTAATTCTGATAGCTATGAATCAAATGTCTAAGAATGTAAAGTCTATGTCATCAACATGCAACCTCTACAGAATCACCTTGAATGTCTCAGGAAGACTCTGTCTCATGAAATAGTGTCAAGTGTCCTGGGTTCTGGTGTACTTGATAGGACAAGTACGAGAATTATAGGATCTCGATATCCATGTCTATGTGACGTTACACAACCCCGCGTACGGAGTTGGCACCCGACTATGATCGGACACTAAGCACGTCACACGCTCCCTAGGTCAAGCAGTTAAAACAAGTTTATATTTTAATTCACATGAAAACAAGTAAATTACTTTGTCAAGGATTACTGAGATTTGGCAAGCTTTAATTGTCCTTTATTGCATAATTAAGTCCAGAAAATAATTAGCAAGCTGCAGAGTTTGGCAAGGTACACTTGCCTGTGGTTCCGGCTGTGTTTACGGCTCTGACTTCGGCGGGAATTGCAGGCGGTACTCCGGTTGCTGAAACAAATATCACCATCAGATCCAGAAAATATCAATCAGCTAGAAACGCCTGTCCTTGAGTCCAATTTGGAGACAAGGGCAAAAATGGCAGTTTCGGGCCAAAACGGGGTCCACCGGTGGGCCCGTTTTGCACCGAAAAACGTGTCAGGGTCAAAGGTCTCCAAATTCACCAAACTCAGTGTCAACAGGTCAGGAACGCTGATACGAACCCAACGGAACTTCCAGAATTGGATTCCGATGAGCCGAACACAAAATCGCCCGTCGAGCGGGGCCTGTGGGGCCCACGACACGCGATTTCGTCAACGTTCTCAGAATCGAACCAAACTTGACCCACAGGACCAGCGTATTGCTACGAGTCCGATGGCGCAAGTTTCGTCTCGATCCGACGTGTGTACACAAAGTTAGGTCGAATTGCAGAAAAGACGGATACGGGGCGATGTCCGCGGATACGCGTTGATTCTGGTGTGCACGCACACCCAAATCAGCTTCTGCGAAATCCCACACGTCCGTATCGACGAGGCGCACGTATCTGTGAAGACCGCGCGCGACCAAGTCGTCCCGTTTGGCGGGGCGGACTCGGTTCCGGGGTGAAACAGGGTCTGGTTTTTCCTGTTTTTGGATCGCGGTGTGCGATCACCACAGGACGCGATGCCCCGAGCGGTTTGTCCGGGCACCGAGAGGGTCATACAGGCTTCGCAACGCAATTTGCGGATTCGAAATCCGAGCTACGAGGTGAAAGTTACAAGTACCTGAACCTGACCGAAAAACCGAGGATCGAACTGTGTCGGTATCGTGTCCTGGACACGTGTCAGCGTGTCCAGCCTAGGGCAGTGCTGTGTCCTGCGTCCTGCCGCCGTGTCCGGGGCTCGGGGGGGGGGGGCTGGCCGTCGGTCGGCGAGGTCGGGCCGGGGCTCAGGCGGCTCAGGCGAGGTGTCCGGCGGCGTCGAGGGGGTCGGCGGCGAGTTCCGGCAGCGGGGAGGAGAGAGGAGCAGGGTGGAGGGGTCGGTTCCGCCTGGGGAGGAGGAGGAAGGGGAGAGGAGGAGCTTCTGGAGCCGGCGGCGGATCTGGGGGGGGGAGGTCGACGCAGGGCGGTGGTCGCCGGGGGCTTGCCGGAGCGTCGGGGTAGTGCTAGGGTTCGGGTTTGGGGGGAGAAAGGAGGCGGTGGCGACGGCTATTTATAGGGCTTAAGGCGGGGTTGGGTCGGGGACGACGAGGCGGGAAAATCGGAGGGGAAGGCGGTCGTGGGGAGGTTCTCCGGCCACGTCGCCGGAGAACGCGGCGGGCGGCGTGGTTTCCGGATCGCGGGCAGACGGGGGAGGGTGACAGAGGCGCCGGGTCGGGTCGGGCGCGGATCCGGCCTGGCCGACCCGCCCGACCCGCTAACAACGGTGGGCTGGGTTCGCTGCTACTGGGCTCGGCCCACTGGGCCGGGCCGGGCCCAAACTAAAAAAAATAAATAAATAAATAAATAAAACAATAATAATAATTAAAACAGTAATTATAATGTAATAAATAATTAAATAAATAGATAAATACTATTTAGGCATTTAAAAAATAGGTCTGGGGTCCGATAAATTCCAGAAAAATTGCCCTAAGTCCAGTTTTTCATTTTACATCCAAAAATATTATTTTCATAATATTTTAATACTGTTTATTATCAATTAAAAATCATTGAATAATTAAAACCCTGTTTTTAATTTACAGAAAAATCTCAGAAAATTCCAGAAAATTGTGAAAATCCAGTTTTTTAAAATTTTGAAAATTCAGGGGGTTTACATCCTTTTACTTTGTTCCACTTCGCCGAACCAAATAGTCTCTTACAGCAACGCACAACACATTACATTATTCCTACCAAAAGAACCATGAACTCTACGGTGTAATAAAATTCTAGTCCAACCCACTAGATTACAAATATTGTATTATATATACATATAGTTGTAATACGATGCTAGAGCACCCGATTCCATCAGAACATATCAATTTGTCTCACATAGGCCGCTAAAGTCCGAGAAAAGAAAGGGGTTAGCTAGCTCATAACAGTCAACACAAGGGAGAAAACCAGTCCAAACCAACCGAGCAACTACGTACTAAAGGGGACAAAGGCGGCCGAAAGAATAGTCACAGAAAGCGCATCTCCTGCCGTCCGGTTTTGTACTATGAAACAAAAATATAAAAAGTTATCCGGTCTGACCGGACCGTGTTGGACCGGCCCGGTTCGATCCGGGTGGGGCGGCGACGTGTCGGGTTCCGAGTTGGGAGGGACTGATAAATGGCGGGCGGCACGTAAGGACGAGGGGTGACGTCGCTGTCACGTGATGTTCGGTGACGCCGTCTCCGCTCCATTCGCTTTTTATTATTTTCTTTTTTTATTTTTATTTGTTCCGTTTACGACTGTTTGCTTCCTTTATTTTGTCTTTTATGGAGAGGAACAAGTGGGTGACACCAAAACCGTTGGATCATTTCGGACTTCTTTTTGCAAAGGAACCCTTTACGTTTTTACTGCTTGCAATTGCCAGGTAATGGGACTCTTTTCTTTTTCTTTTTTTCACATTTTGTAACTTGGAAATAAATGAGAAAATCTTGGTTTATAAATAAGAGATTTTGGGATACAAGACCTCCTTCGAGGTTATTTCCTTAAAAAAAAAAAAAAAACTATAAAAGTCTCATATAGGGATTCCTACTTAAGTTTCTACAATAAATTAAAAATATCTCTAGTCTTACCACGAGGCTTGACAACGGTTCAAAATTGAACCGTATAAGCCGTATGTAAATACTCCACTAACTATATATTTTAAAAATAACTAATTGTTTAACTACCTAATTTTATTTATTTATAACTAAACAATTCTAACTCAAGTGATTAATGTGGAAGATATTTTTCTTTGTTGTTTGAGTTTGAGTTTGAGTTTGATTCGTATGAACGATAGTAATTATAACAATTTTATATTAAAAAAAATTTATGTGCGTGTATGTTATCTCTACTATTATAATACGACTTAGAAACGGCTTAAAAATTAGTCGTTTAAGTTGTATGTATATTATCACTAATTATTAATTATAATTTAAAAAAAATTAACTATCACAGTTCTATTCTTACGTAGTTGAAAAAAAATAAAAAAAATCTAAATTCCTTTAAGCAACATATATAAATCCTAAAAATATTTAAATATTTAAAATTATTTAAACTAACTAAATAATATTATGTAAAAAAACGCATATCAAAAACTCTAAAACACATGTGTAATAAATCATAATTAAAATATATTCAAATCATATTTAAAATATTTAAATATAATTTTAATTTTTATCTAATTTTTTAAAATATTATAGTTTTTTTTAACTTACAGCGTACGTGAAAATAACTAGTTAAAAATAAAGGGACTCAATTAGACGCTTTGTATATAGAAATTTTTATCGAGTTTTTCTCTATCTATGTGACATAAAATATCGAAAGCATTACCCTTGTGGCGGACCGTCTTGAAGTAGACCAAGGTTCGAATCTCTTCTCTGCCAACTGGGTGGCTTTTATAGTCAGGAATGGAGCCTAAGTATATATATAAAAAAACAAAATATGTTACATATAAAATGTGTCATACAATATTTTTATAGTCAAATTTATATATGAATAAGTATAATTGACACATAGAATCCTTCTTAAAATATATATAACACACACACACACACACACACATATATATATATATATATATATATATATATATATATATATATATATCAGTCATATACAAATGGATTTCTATATGAAAAAATTGTCACATAGGCATAGAAGCTTTCTTAAAGGACTTTTACGCATAAGATAGAAACAAAAAAACAGGGATAAACATTGAAAAAAATGCTCAAAGTTGTCATCTAGATCTGAAAATAAATCTCTCATTCAGTTTTATCCAAACTAAATTAGGACCTTACTGTGAGTAGATAACACATGATCCACTAAATTAAGAAAGGCAATATATAGTCCTCAAAAGAGAATAAATACTTGATTCAGTTGTATATGCATCATGTCTGGACTAGGGATGAGAGTCCGTTTTATTCGATTCAATCGATCCGAAATAGTTAAAACTAAATAAATAAAAATTATATGCTTTATGGCTCCTGCGGAAGCCAAGTCCTTAATATGAAAAGATCTGGCACCGCCGGAGTTGTTTAGTCAATTACAATTGTCTTGAAAAAGATATTATATAATCCAAACTAAATTGTCTTGACTTCTCCAAAAATTTGAAAAAAAAATAAATTGTAATTTTTCAAAAAATAGGAAAATAATAAAAAATTAATTTTTTTTTCATTTTCGCGAACCAAACGAGGCCAAAATGTCATCATAATGCAGAGACATATTTAGAATTTGATTAATAAAAAATTTAAAAGGAGTACAAGATAATATTTTAGGAGTGTCAATAATGACACCCTTAATTTTTTCCTCTAGCCCACAATTTTCTTTTTTCTTTTTTTTAAAAGAAAGAAAACGTGAAAAAAAAAAATAGGAAGTAAAAGCTGAGTGTAAAAGCATCTACAATTAGAGTGATTTCAATGGTACATTTTTATTTTAGTCAAAAAATTGTAACACTTAAGGGTTGCAGTAAATCCTTATCCGCACTTGAAAAATGTTAGCAAGCTTAGGGCTCTCTAAATTTTAAGTGTATCCTAGCAAATGAATAGTAATCCAACTGGTCTCACTAGAAAGAAAATATAGAGAAAAAAGAGGAAGTTAATTTGGAGTATTGATTTGATGTGTTATTTAGAGGTTTCATTGTGTGTTAATATTAAAGAGACTAAAAAAAAAGTATTTTACATAATTTCTAAAAAAAAATTGAAATATTGTATGGGAAATCTACACTATATGTAGATGCTCCAGCTTCTATTTGGTAGTAATGATAAAAAAAATGGAAGGAAGAAAAAAAAAGAGGCGTGAGATATTACTGGAAGGAAGAAAAAAAAGTAGAGAGAGATTATTTCAAGAAGAGATCATTTTGTTTCTGTGTGTTTAGTAGGAAGGGTAGAAAAGAGAATAAATGTATTATACTTTTGTTTGATATGAAAGAAAAAAGAAAAAAAAAAGATTTTAACAATTATATTCTCATGTTTAAATTTGCAAAACAGTAAAACAAGGGAGGGAGGTGAATAATGAGTAACTGAAAAGAGGGGAGGGTGGGGACAGGGTAAGCAATAATTGCGTCTTCCAGCGCGGGGAACATCAACGGAACCAACCAATCAGCGTCACGTCACGCCACGCCTCGCCTATTCCTGCCACGCGTCCTCCGTACCATTTGTCTGGCCCACCCACCACAACAGTCGGTCCGAAGCGACCGTGTTCCCCGTGGGCCCCCCCGGCCCTCTCATCCCGGATCCAAGTTACGCGCCGCGGATCCGGACTTTGCCGACAAATGGCTTTTTATGTTTAGACAACAGCCGCCCCCCGCCCTCGCTCGCCACGTACTCCCTCCCGCACAACAATACTCTATGTAATATTTATTTACTTATTTGATCCCCTAATTTGTTTTTATTGCACGGATGTACCTTCAAATCAAAATATCAAAGTCCATCAAGGACTTTTCTGCATAATAACAATCAGGAGAGCGGCACACAGACAGAGAGAGGGGGGGGAGAGGGAGAGAGGAATGCAGTCAAAACTCCCGTTGACTGTCCCGTTTCTATTCATTCCTCGGTTTCTCCGCTCCTCTTCTTCCCTTCCCTTTTCTATATATAACCACCCATACTCGTTCCCAACTTCAACTAATTTTGAGAGAAAAAAGAAAAATTGATTAATTAATAAAAATAAATCTAATAATTTAATTTGCTTACCATGGCTCCGAGAGACAACCCCGCCGCCGCCGCAGCGAAATCTCCGGCCATCGCCGCCACGATGGAGGCCCACTTTCGCGGCGTCCGCAAGCGGCCGTGGGGCCGGTACGCCGCCGAGATCCGCGACCCCGGCAAGAAGACCCGCGTCTGGCTCGGCACCTTCGACACCGCCGAGGAGGCCGCGAAGGCCTACGACGCCGCCGCCCGCGAGTTCCGCGGCTCCAAGGCCAAGACCAACTTCCCCTCCCCCGACCCCTACGCAGCCCCAGGCCCCGGAGGCGGCGGCGGAAACAGCCCCAGCAGCAGGAGCAGCACGGTCGAGTCCGGCGGCGGACGCGACGCCCCCCCGTCGCTGGACCTCGAGCTCTTCCGCCGAACCCCGGGGACGGCGGCGGCGAGCCGCCATTCGCTGTTCTACTTCGACACGATGGTTAGGGTGGAGCAGGCGAGGAGCCAGCAGAGGACGGTGGCGTTCGCCGACCTGCAGGGGGCGGTCGGCGGGGGAGGGGGAGCGCGGAGCCACTCCGACTCGTCGTCGGTCGTCGACGCGGCGTCGCCGCCGCGGGCGACGAGGAGGCTGTTCTGGTTCGATCTGGATCTGAACCGCCCGCCCCCGCCGGAGATCGCCTGATGCGTAGATCTGGCGGCGTTGAGCGCTCCTTTTTTTATTATTATTATTATGGAGGAAAAAAGTAGAGGATAATTTTATTTTTAATTTTCTTCAAAAACAATTGGAGGAAGAATTTGTTGTAAATATCGACTTATCATTCCGTTTCTTTGCTTGAACGTCTGCTTCCGGCGCTGTGCTGTCTTTTCCGATCAATGAAATTTACTATGTTATGGCTACAATTGCGTGATTTTGCATGTAATTTCTTTATTTATTTTTTCTTGTAAATTTCTGTGCAAGTCCTCTACTAACAAAGATTTTGCTTATAGCAATTTTTTTCATGAAATAATATTAGGCAGCAATTGGTAAGTTCATTAGTACGTGTTGTATATTAGTAGTAAAAGACTTCCTAAAAACTGACATTTTAGTATTTTAATATTAAAAAAATGATATTCTAGAAAGAAGAAAGTGAGTTCCTGAGCTACCGAAGATATTATCCTAGTGATAATGTGGCGAACCATCTTGGAGTTGACCAAGATTCGAATTCTTCCTCTGCTGGTAGGTGGCGGAGCTAGGTATAACAAAAAAAAAAGTTCCCGAACTAGAAATTAAGTGCTGATATAAGGAAACATCATTCAGCATTGTTCGTCATTAAAATTGATTGTTTCAATAACGAACTGAAGAAAGTATAAAGAGGTTATAGACAATCTAAGTACAATTTTTTGATTCTGGGATGTGACGATGGACAAGGAGCGCTATGGCTGCTCCTTTACTCCTTTGACGATCCGACACAGGGTGAGGAAGCTTATATTCTCTCTTTGCTCATCTCAGTATGTTCTCTCTGTGTGTTGGGCGACCCCTTTCTGTCTGGACATGCCACCCGGATATATATAATCATCCTTGGGTGCGCATATGTTGGTTCGCCTGGATGCTAGAGGGTGTCACGTGTTCCTCCTTAATAGGGTACAGCTGTAACCGTGAGCGGATTAGGCTGTCACGTGGGCGCTTGTTGGGATCTATTGTTGCTGAAAATCTTGGTGGTTCTCGTCCTTTGTGGGCGTGACTTGGTCAGCTTGACACATAGTCCGCACTTGGTTGGAGAGAATCACTCTTGTCGTAACAGCAAAATTTGGTCTTCATGGAGTTTGAAACATATGTGTCCAGAGACGCATGAGACGCATGGAGTCTGGGATGTTTAGGACCAGAGACGCATGAAACGCATGGAGCCTAGGATGCTTGGGGCCAGAGACGCATAGGACGCATGGAGTTTGGGACGTATGGGGCCAGAGACGCATGGAGCCACATGGAGTCTGGGACGCATGGGGCCAGAGACGCATGAGACCGCATGGAGCCTGAGACGCATGGAGCCAGAGACGCATGGGACCACATGGAACCTGGGACGCATGGGGCCAGTTGTGCTGTACACGTGGCACTGCACATCCATCGAAAGTGAACTTCTGTGCTGACGTGAGACTTTTGTCGTTTAGTATGTTTATGTCTTTTGAGGTATTTAGAAAATTCTTTTTGACAGGATTCTGTGTCAGAGACAATCCTGTTGCTAGGATGATGTGTCAGGTCCATCTGCGGCCAAAGCTGCTTCGGCTAATTTAGACGCATGGATGTCGCCTTTCTGGGACGCATGGTGACTCTGCAGCCTGATCTCTTCTGCGCTTTACTTTGGGACGCATGGTTGTTGGACGCATGGATGCATATTTTTCATGCTTCTACAGTGCCCCCTTCAAAGTTTTTAAACTAACAAGTTTGAAATACTTTGAATAAGAAGCATGAAGGAAAAAAATGCTTTTGGTCGCATGGATATTGTGTCACATGGACATTGGGACCTCTTGGTCGCGGACCGCATGGGTGAGTGCCTCCAGGCTATCACTTCTTAATTAACTGACAGATTTGTTTCGATTTTGGAGCGGATCTCCAACCGCCTTTTGTGTGCGAATCACCCTTTTTGAAAGTTCAAACGTCGGTCGCATCCCTCGAGGTTCATCATTCGATGTTTTTCTGAATCGTTTCGGTCATGTGAATTGTCGCTTTCGTCTATATATATATGCCGCAGTCGGGGTTCCTCTGTGAAACTTCCTTATGTCGTCCCAGAATGGTTCTAGTTGGGCGCCCTGGCCACCCTCCTTACTTCTTTGACGCTCTGCTTCATCTCAATATTCAGTTACCAGAGGGTCTGGTATTGGTGAGTCTTGTGAGGAACGAGCCGACAGGTCTCCTCCGGCTGTCGTGGTGTCTCTTCCTGCAGGGAGAGCACGGGACGAGGACGAGTTGTCTGCTGCTGAGAACTTTCTGTCCGCGCTGGGGTTAACCTTGGAGGCGCTTGCTAGGCCTCTAATGTCTACTCTGAATTTTGCCTTGCTGCCCCTAACTCAAGAGGAGAGGGAGGCATTGGAGTGGAGGGAAGGAATGCACAGCCATTTTCCTTGCGCGGGCATACGTTTGCTTCAAGAGGTTGCTGTTATGCTTTGTGAGGCTCGCGGCTCGTCTGACTGATCGTATTTTTCTCTTTCTGTTTTTATTTTGTATGGGCCTTGATTGCTGGATATTATAGCCTGTCTAGGATGTCCCACTGGGGGACTTAGGTGGACCTATTATTTGTTGCACACGTTGAGTGTCACTCCCCGCTCCCGATATACGTATTTTAACCATATTAGTTTTTCTACCTATATCATTTGTTGCTTGCATGGTAATTATGTTGCATATCATGGAGACTAGACCCATTCTTTGGTTCAATTAGACTCATGGTTTAATTGTTGGGTTGGTTTGGACATGAGTGAACCCATGGTTTAAACCTCAACCCTAGCATATATAAGTCAACATATTTCTCTCTCTTTCCCCATTCTCTCATTTTTCTCTTCCTTCATTTAGGCAAGTACACCTTGTACTACATGGAGAAATATCTTAATTTTGATTCTTGCTATTTTCTTGTATTTTATTAGTCTATTATATGCTCATGATGATTCTAAACACTTTTAGTACTTGGGGTTTTCGGTTTTAATTGGTAGATTTGAGTATATATACATTTTAAGTTTAGAGTTTTCATAGATTCCTTAATTTTTGGTGGTTTTGATCTACTAAAATATGGTATTTTTAAAAAATAGTTTTTGGGATGGATGGAGCACTTTACTTCGAGCATTTTAGCTTTTGGTTCACTTGATTCAGAGTTAAAATGAAGTTTTTACGAAGAAAATAAATTTTTGATTTTTTTGAGTTCTCGCCATGGCTGAACTTGCTGTCTGGAGAAGACGAAGTTCTCATGCGGCCAGCGCCATATGCGGACGAGAGTTCCATGCGGCATGATCCTTATGCGGCCTGGACACTTACCGCATATCCGACCAGCATGCGTCCATCTTGTTGGAAGCATAATTGTTTATTACAAAAGTGTCCTGGAGCTAATCCTTGAACTCCTTGTGTTTCACTCGCTGAAAGAATGAGAAATTTGCTAAGTCCCAGAACGTCTCATGCGACCTTGACCTATATGCGGCAAGTAGACCTATAAAAAAAAAATTATAGTTCAAGGATTAATATATATGTATATATATAATTAGAAAGGAAAAGAAAAGAAAGAATAAGAATTAATAATATAATGGTTAACTAATAATAATAATACTATAATAATAAACAATATATTTCCTATTCCTTAGTAACTTGCTGCGAGACTCCCTCCATCCAGCAAGTTCAGCAACTTGCTGCTTCCAAGGACCGTCCCCCCTTTAGTAATCACTAAGCCCAAAGGACCCACCCCATTTGCATTTAGCAACCGAGCCAACTTCAGCGCCCCCCTTGCGGACCGAACCTATTCCCTTTCTCTCTCCTTAATATATATATATATATATATATATATATATATATATATATATATATATATATATTATTTCAAAACCCTAACCTAAAATCTCCAGACCTTCTCTTCCCAGCTAGAGCCGTCACCGCAGCCAGAGAAGCCCCACCAAGCCATCCAACCATCCCGACGACTCCGACCTCGCGCCCTGCAGAATCCCACTCGAAGCACCTTCGCTCCGGAGTGATTTTCCGTCGACTCGCTCAACCAAACGCTGTTCCGTCTTCACCGGTATGATCACCCCTTAACCCTCTTCCATATTTGTTTTATAGCCAACCTAGGAAAACGTGTGTCCCTAGGTGAAAAACAGCGTCCAAAGTGGGCGGAACAGACCCAATTCTGAAATCGCAGAAAACTGCGGTGACCACCTATATTGTCGAGTTCGTATCTTCCACCACAGATATCCAAATTCGGTGATTCTTTTTGATACCTGTAGAACACTTGACCTAGTTTATTTTTGTTAAATAACCCTATGCTATTAGTTGATGTGGACAGAATTATATTCGTCACAAAACTGCGCGCACCCATTTTTTCCAGATTTCTAAAAGTTAGAAAACGGAGCGCGCCCCGCCAAACGGGACCGCCCCGCCGTGTACCAAGTGTACCAAATGGTGCACGCAGCGTAACCGGACACGTGAAAATTTGTGGGAACTGATTCGGAAGCGTGTGCGCGCCGAAATCAGACAGTATCCGCGGACACACACCGTATCGCAACTTTTGTGGAACTCGCGCGTATTTTGTGCACGCTTGTCAGATTGTGACAAAACTTGTGCCACTTGACTCGTGGTAACGCGCTGGTCCTGTGACCCAATTTTCACGCATTTCTGAGACGGTTGACCAGATCGCCAATTGGCGGGCCCCACGGTTGACTTTTTGGACAAAATTCTGTTCGGCCCATCGGAATCCACATTTGGACATACCGTTGGGTTCGTATTGACATCTAAAGTTGTTTGACCTATAGTTTCTCCCATTTAGAGACTGTTACCCTCGGCACGCTTTTCGGTGCAAAGTGGGCCACATGTGGACCCCACTTTTGCCCGAAATTACCGTTTTGCTCCTGTGTCCAAATTGGACGAAATGGATATACTTTTTAGCTATCTTGCTCATTCCGAAAATATTGGTGATGTTTATTTCAGCATCCGGAGACGTTTGTTCGGAGTCCTTAGTTCCAGGTTCAGTGTCCTTGACATTTGGGCGCGTACACTTTACAGACTTCTTGCCAGGCAAGTATACCTTGCCATTGTACTGTTATTTTTATTCCATATGTTGCATGCATCTTTATTTTCTGTCTTTTTATATATTTTAACTGTTATATAAAAATGCGAGCGACGGTGTCGTCGCGGTATATTTTTATTTATGTATTTGCATTGACCTTGTTTATGAGACTACCCCATCATCATGTAGCATCTTTAGGTTCATTGGCCGTGACACAGTTGTTACACGAGTTGTGAGTCTCATGTAGATCACGGACTTGCGTGCAGGTTGGCCTCCTGTACGTGTGGGCCGTGCGTTAGGAATAACTGCTGTTAGAAACTTTGCATGCTAGAAAACTTAGCAGTTATTAGAGGTCTATGAACGTAGCCTATTGTAGTACGGTGGTCCCATCCTTGTCCTTGTTTGGTTGCAGGATTGGGCTAGGGTACTAAGGATAGGCTATGGACCAAATCGTGTCATGGATGTGACATGCTTAGAGCATGGGGTGGGGAGAACAACAAGTATCACATTTGGGCTCCTTTGCACTTTCCTTGTGTAACCCGTACGCTCCGCCGGAGATGCGCGGTCATGATGACACCTATACTACTTGGCGGGCCTCCGCCGTTCAAAAGATGACGTGCCTTTGTAGGCCCCTGGATCTCCAAGAGAACCATGCCAATCCTATTTATGGCCAGATAGCCCACTTGTTAGAAAGTTGTTCTCAAACTGCATTCACATAGATGGTTAGGCGACCCCAATGGATGTTTATTTTCAGTACTTTATTGGCATGTGTTTAAGTATCTTGTTATGTCCCTCTGAGGACCTGGTCCGCTGCCAGGTGTACCTGTTTCTTGAGTATTTGCAGGAGCGTAGATTTGGATGGTTATAGCTGCTTCGTAGATGTCTTCTCTTCGAGCCGTGATTGATAGCTGGTACTTATATTGTTTGAGTGAGTTGTACTTATATTGTATTTACTTTTCCCATTTGAGTTGGTAGTGGATTTGTTTCCATCCAACTATCATCCTTAGATACTTCTTATTGAGATCTAGTTTCATAGATACTGTTTATTTATCTCTATATAATTTTGGTGGATGGGATTTAGATTTTACCCTGTGACTTGTATTACAGTTATACCACTTGTGGATTTGATATTCATATTACAGCGTACGTGTGGATTTGGTTTTCATATATTGGAGTTGCCATATCCATGCGGCTGGCATGCTTACGTGTCCTAGTCCTACGTATTTTGGGACTGGGACGTGACAACCTTGACCTATATGCGGCAAGTAGACCTATGCGGCCTTGACCCATATGCGACAAGTAGACCTATGCGGCCTTGACTCATATGCGGCAGGAACCTCTATATGGCACCTGTCATATGCGACACTGACTCTATGCGTCCCTGACCCTATGCGGCCCTATGTGCATGATTTGTTGATTTTCTTGGTTTCATATTTTCTTGGATTTTTGTGATTCTAATTGTGAGATTGATGATTGGAATGCATGAGAACTGAGTGACCATGTGTTGAACCTGACTATATGCTTGACACAACTATGAATAGAGATAGACCATGAGGCCAAGTGATTATAACTACCTATGAGCCTGACTCGACCTACGTATTACTATGTGCTAGAACTCATATGATTTACCAATGATTGGCAACTTGACTCGACTATTGGTATTTGTGCTGATACACTTGCTACGTAATATGCGTTCTTATGTGCTAAGTGTTTTTACGTAATTATGTTACATGTTTACACCGAGGTGTGCCTACGTGCTAAGCGACATATGATGTAATCAAATTCCTCCAGCATGGACCTGATAGTTGGTCAATAACCAAGAGTGGCTAGGATTTGTTGACTGTTGCATCACACTTGGGTGAATCCAAATTGAACTACTAAGTGACAAAGTTGATTCATATCTAGCGTGCCCGTACTAGGGTACGACATATAAGGGGAGTAACATGTGAGCACGTCATGTGATTCCAACTAAACGTAGGGTTAACTAGGCAACTAAAACATATAGAGCATTGGGAGGGACAAAATTTCGAGATCGTGCTTAACTAGCCACCCTCAATCATTATATAGGGAGTGAAGGCTGCCTCCATTGATATTGTTTATATCCTCATTAGTGGATGGCAATATCCGACTATTATATTAAACTATGTGTTCTATGCGATCTTAGCACGGTGGCCTTACGAGGGACCGGTGCATACTACTATGTGCTATGCGACAATTCATGGCTCGGCTAGCCCCTGCTAGAACATGGTTTGATATGATGATTCCTATTATATGCATAATACATGTGGGATAACCTAGACTCCACCTAGCAAGCCGTACAAGTGATTGGCCGATTATGTAACTGATCTTGTTTGTGTATGGTATCTGTTGTCAAATAGTCTAGGGACGTGGGCTATCATGGTGCGATGGTCTAACCCTTGTCCTTGTTTGGTTGTAGGGTTAGATTATTGTATCACGGTGGGCTATGAACCGAAACTACGATACATAACTACATATATATATATTTCATAACCTGGTTTTATTTCTTCATTCGTGCTTCCTTTGTGGTACTTGCTATTTGGGGTCTAACCCCACTGGTTTTGCATGACTAGGTTTAGAGCCAGCACCCGAGGATCAAACATACTTTTCCCTGAACAATGGTGAGCACCAGACGGATGGCCACTGAGGAAAACCAATGGGTTTCTTCTTTCCTGTTCGTTATTGCACATTTTACTCATTTTGGACATTTAGCCACCGACACTTGTTAGCCGTAAATCTGGACATTTAGTTTTCTTACATGATTTTAATTAATCAGACTGCAGCTGATCATGGTCATGTACTTTTGATACTCTGCCAGCTTTCTTATTTTTGCACAACTGGTTTCCAGAATATTGTGGCAGGACGTTTGGAATGCCTTACTTCCTTGTCATATATGTTCTATGTTTATTGCTCCTACTTGACTGATTAGGACAATAGATGTGTTGTGTGACCCTAAGTGACTTGCTTGTAGTATGCACCCCCTTGTCTAGTTACAACCGTTGTTGTCGTACGACGTTCTATACCTTGTACAGGGGAGTTGACCATGTCCGTCTCCGTATTCCGGTACTGGGCGTGACAAGGTTTTAGTGGTAGCCCATGCAGGTCTGTATTTTCAAACTTATGAGGTTTATGGTCATATGAGTCTCAATCAAATGTATCCCCTTTGATATCTTGCTTTATCTCCCTCAATACCAATTCTTGAACTATCAAACTGTTTGCTTCCTTGATCCTCCCCGTCCTGTTCTTGATGTTTCTTGTCCATTTCTCTAGGGTTTCTTCAGTTGCTGGAGCAGCAGGTGTAAACCCCCTGATTTTCAAGAATTTTTAAATTTAGATTTTTCACAATTTTCTGAAATTTTTTGGGAATTTTCTGTAATTAAATTCAGGTGTTTTAATTATTAAGTAATTTTTAAATGATAATAAATAATATTAAAATATTATGAAAATAATATTTTATGGTGTAAAATAAAAAATTAGACATAGGGTAATTTTTCGGAAATTTATTGGACCCCGGAAGCATTTTAAAAACCATAAAAACTAATTATTTAATTAAACCACAATAAACCGGGTTTATTTGAAATAAACCAAACCAATAGTTGAACCAAACCGGTTTTATTAAACCAAATCCTTAGCGGGTCGGATCCGGGTCCAACCCAGACCCGACCCACTAGCCCGAACCCGACCCGCAATCTAATTTATTGGATCGGGCCGGATCCGCTAGGACCCGACCCGTCCGCCCGCCAAACCCGCACCCGTTAACCTCTTCTCTCCCAATCGAACGGTCCCCGACTCTTCACCTTCCCCCGCCACCGGCAGCCGCGCCGCTCCGGCTTCCCGAACGTCTGTCGACCCTCCGGTTCCTCTCCCTCACCGGCCACCATTCGCCTCCCCGCTCCTCCCCTATAAAAAGACATCCCCTCCGCCCAGCTCCTCCTCCGCCCCGCATCTCCGGCCGACTCTGATGCCCTAGCCTCCCGCCTTCCCTCCTCAGTCACCCGACCACCGCAGCGCAGCGCCTCCCGCAGCTGTCCCACCGCCGGCGACCGCCTTCCCCTCCTCCTTCTTCCCCGCAGCAAGACTCCGACCCCGCTGCCGCCTTCCTCTTGTAGCTTCGGCCGCCCGCTCGAACTCCGCCCGACGCCGAGCCCCCGCAGCAGCCCGCCTCCGGCCAGCACGCCTCCGCGCCCCAGCCTCCCTCCGGCCCGTCTCCGGCCGCCAAGCTACGGCCAGAACCCAAACCCTAGCTACTGTGAACAGTACCCTGACACGTGTCGGACACGAGAAACGCAGTTTCCCGGAGCCCTGTTCAGGTACTCATATCTTTCTCCTCGTAGCTCTATTTTTGATTTCGTCAGTTGCATCGCGTAGCCTGCATGACCCCCTCTGTGCCCGTGCAAACCGCTCGGTGCATCGCGACCTGTGGTGATCGCGAACCGCGATCCAAAAACAGGAAAAACCAACGCCATGTTTCACCCCGAAACTGAGTACGCCCCGCCAAGCGAGACGACTTGGTCGCGCGCGATCTTTACAGATACGTGCGCCTCATTGATACGGACGTGCGAGATTTCGCAGAAGCTGATTCGGATGTGCGTGCACACCGGAATCAATGCGTATCCGCGGACACCGCCCCTTATTCGACTTTTCTGTATGTCGCTGTAACTTAGTGTACACACGTCGGATCGAGACAAAACTTACGCCATCGGACTCGTAGCAATACGCTGGTCCTGTGAGCCAAGTTTGGTTCAATTCTGAGAACGTTGACAAAATCGCTTGTCGTGGGCCCCACAGGCTCCACTTGACGGGCGATTTTGTGATCGGCTCATCGGAATCCAATTCTGAAAGTTCCGTTGGGTTCGTATCATCGTTCCTGACCTGTTGACACTAAGTTGGACAGATTTGGAGACCTTTGACCCTGATGCATTTTTTGGTGCAAAGCGGCCTACATGTGGACCCCGCCTTGACCCGAAATATTATTTTTGCCCTTGTCTCCAAATTGGACTCAAGGACAGGCGTTTCTAGCTGATTAATATTTTCTGGATCTGATGGTAATGTTTATTTCAGCAACCAGAGTACTGCCTGCAAATCCCGCTGAAGCCAGAGCTACAATTGGAGCCGAAAACCCAGACAAGTATACCTTGCGATAATTGCAGTATAATGATTCATTTGTTCTCTTAATTTATTTTCTGTGACTGTTGTAAATGCTCAACCCTAGGGCCGTGTGACTTACTTAGCTTCCGATTAAAAGTCGGGTGCCAACACCGTACGCGGGGTTGTGTAACGTCACCTAGAGATGGATATCGTGACATTTACATTCTCGTACTTGTCCTATCAAGTACATTATACCCAGTACACTTGACACAAATCATGAGACAGAATCTTCCTGAAATATTCAAGGTGATTCTGTATAGGATACAGGTTTATGACATCTTTACATGCTTAGATTTTATCCTGACTTATTGCATTAGTTTTGATCTTGCGTAACATGAACATTGTGAACTGTGACGTGAGATTACATTGGGTGGGGAGAGTATTACCATATCAAGGCTGATTATATTATAATTATTGTCATCTAGAGGTGTCTTAGTCTCTGATACAGAGCTTTGGCTCAAGTTCTGGCCCTTCGAGAAAATACTGCTATGGCTTCTTCAACACTGATCCTGTAGTAGTCTCAGCCTAAGTATGACTAATAACTCTCACTTGCTTATCACTTAAATGGTTATATAGTTACCCTATTGTTTCATTTATTTTCCTGCACTGTATTTATTATGGCTTGAGCTTTCTTGTACCTTGCTATGTCCCCTGAGGACCTGGATCCGGATTATGTCCCCAGGATTAGCAGACGAGATCTATCCAGAGATATACGGAACAGGAGCACTTCTCGGAACAGTACCAGAACCTGAGGACGAGGTGATCGCTGAGGACTTCTCCTGAATATCTGCTTCTTCCATGCTCAGTTGTTATGGCAATAAACTCTATAATTCCTGTTTTAATGAACTTTTGTAAACAGACTTAATATCGGGTTGTTCCCCGATTTTTAATTACTTTTGACTGGATGTTGTTTAATACTTTATATTGATAATTCTGTGTTTATTCTGTGGATGAGAATAGTAAACCCTGACTGTTGTAATACAGCTTAAGTATGCCCCGATGGATCCATTAAATTGGGTTTGTCCATCGGTGCGTGCTGCTGGCCATTGCCACGTGTCAAGTTTTCGATATTTTGGGACTGGGGTGTGATAGCAGGCATGGAAGGACAGGGTTTCCCTAGGCAATAACGGGAGGTAGCATATGTTCAGAGTCAAATTTGAATAGAGCCAGTAGTTGAGCAAGCTAGCACGGTGGAATCGAAAGTTGGACATGTTGAGCAACCAGCCCCTAAAATCGTCGTACCCCCAGTAGTACCGGCAGTACCAACGGTACTTGATACCCCAGCATTACTGGAGATCCTTCAGGGAATGATGGCTACGCAACAGCATCAGATGGCAGTGCAACAGCATCAGTAGTTTCAACAACAAGAGTAGATTATCTTGTTGACTCAGGGTTTGCAGATGGACCTGGAAAGAGACAGGAGGACTGATTCGGGGGCGTCGGTTAGCTTTTGCCAAATTAACCCAAGGTACTTCGATGGCACGGAGGACGCCATCACAGCAGATGCCTGGTTATAAGATATTGAGGTTATTCTGGCAGTAGCAAGGGTTCCGACGGATGAACAAGTTGATCAAGTTTGATTGCAGCTTCAAGACCTTGCCCTTGACTGGTGTGCGTCAGTAGAGGTTGTCTTGAGGCATCCTATCTCCTGGGACAGTTTCAGGGCTCAATTCTGGGCCAAGTACTTTGGAGTAATCGTACAGTATGAGCTCCAACAGATATTTATCGGTCTCAAGCAGGCCGATAAGACTGTGGATGGATATGCATCCGAGTTTTGCAGGCCGAGTAGATTCACTCCGACTTTGGTAGCTACAGAGTCGGATAGAGCAATGAGTTTTCAGCAAGGCCTTCATCTGGAGATTCTATAACTGGTAGAGGTGCACGACAAGCAGACTTATGAAGAAGTACTGATAGCAGCTCGGAGGCACGAGCTTACCATGTAGAGGTTATCGGCAAGGACTGGAGGCCAGAAGAGGTTTCATGCTCAGAGCGAAGAAGGAGGAGTACCTCGGACGTCAGCACCATCACCTGGCATTCACATCCATGATTCAGCGCCAAGGAGGGCGGCAGTTTCGACGATGACAGTACCGGCTTGGCAGCAGCCGAGGCAGCAACAACAGCGCCAGGGAGCACCGATGCGTTGCACTTACTTTGACAAGGGAGGCCATATTAGAGATGTGTGTAGGGCAGCAAATGAGTTGTGTATGATGTATGTAGGGCCGCCAATAGGTGATGCAGAGGCCAAGAGGGTCAGTCCAACAGTTACCAGCGTTGCCAGCACCAGGGGCAGTCCAACAGAGAGGGCCAGTAATAATAGTGAGGCCATTAGCTCAGCGTCCCCTACCGACGCAAGCTCAGATGTACCAACAATAACAAAATCAACAACATGGCCAACATAGGCCATATCAGCGTATCCAAAGGAAGCAACATCGAGGAGTCTAGTAGGACCAAGGATAAGCTTTCACTTTATCTCTGGAGGAGGCTTTGGCATCAGTCAATGTGGTGTCAGGTAACATCTCTGTCGCATCTTTTTCTGCTATAGCATTATTTGATTCTGGTGCATCTCATTCATTTGTATCTGCACGATTCGCGACACGTACTGGATTGGAGTTCGAGGCATTGCCAGAGAGGTTGAATATACTCATTGGTAATGGGCTCGTAGGAGTTAGTAGAGTATGTATAGCGTGTCCGATCGTAGTGTGTGGGCGTTCACTACCAAGAACAGTTGATCGAGTTCCCTATGGGTAACTTTGATGTTATCTTAGGCATGGACTGACTGAGAGATAGTTATGCTATGATAGATTGCCATAAGGGTTGGGTACTATTTAGTATCCCGGGCACGGAAGGTTTCGCCTTTGGGATATCCGTAGGAGATCAACATGAAGAGAGGATCGCAGTGGCAGTAATAGCTGAAGAACAAGTTTTTGAGATAGTCAAAAAGTTCTTAGACGTCTGCCCAGAGGAACTTTCAGGGTTACCCCCAGTAAGAGATGTGGAGTTTTGCATAGAGTTGATTTCTGGAGCAGGACCATTATCTTGTAAAGTACACCAAATGGCACCATCAGAACTAGACATACTGTACCAACATATAGAAGAACTAAAGTCAAAGAAGTTTATTTGAGCCAGTGGAATCACCTTGGGGAGCGTCAGTGGTTCTAGTGAAGAAGAAGGATGGGTCATCACAGTTATGTATCGACTACAGATAGTTGAACGCAGTAACAATAAAGAACAAGTATCCATTACCAATGATCGATAATTTGTTTGATCAGCTGTGTAAAGCCAAAATTTTCTCTAAGATTGATCTTCGATCAGGGTATTATCAAGTAAGAGTTCGGTAGCTAGACATACCAAAAACAGCATTTAGGTCACGATATGGGCATTATAAATTCTTAATTATGTCATTTAGACTGACTAATGCTCTAGCAATATTTCTGGATTTGATGAACCGTATTTTTATGCCATATCTGGATCAGTTCGTGATAGTTTTCATAAACGATATTCTAGTCTATTCCAGTAGCGAAAAGGAGCACGAAGAGCATATTCAGAAGGTCTTGCAGATTTTGAGGGAACACATATTATACGCAAAGCTTAGCAAGTATGAGTTTTGGTTGGATCACGTATCATTATTGGGTCACATCATCTCTGGAGCAGGAGTAGCAGTAGATCCGAAGAAGGTTGAGGCCGTAGAGAGTTGGCCAGTTCCTAAGACAGTAGCTGAAGTGCGCAGTTTCCTGGGATTGACAGGATACTACAGAAGGTTCATGGCAGACTTTGCAAGAATTTTAGCACCACTGACTCGATTAATGCATACAGAGGCTAAGTTCGACTGGTCAGCAGAGTGCCAGACATTATTTGAAGAATTAAAGAAGAGATTGATTTTAGCTCCGATTCTCACGCTTCTAGTAGGTTCTTGAGGGTTTACAGTGTATTGGGACACATCGAGGAAAGGACTTGGGTGTGTATTGATGCAACATGAAAGAGTGATAGCTTATGCATCACGATAGCTTCGAGATCACGAGAAGAATTATCCAACTCACGATTTGGACTTGACGGCGGTAGTATTTGCACTTAAGATGTGGAAGCACCACTTGTATGGTGATCGGATAGAGATATTTACGGATCACAAGAGCTTAAAGTATGTATTCACTCAGAAGGACTTGAACATGAGGCAAAGGAGGTGGCTAGAATTGATAAAGGACTACGATGTGAAACTCCAGTACCATCCAGGCAAGGCAAATGTGGTAGCAGATGCTTTTAGCATGAGAGGTAGTACATTTATGTTGATATCGCAGCGGCATATCTTAGAAGATCTTTGAGAAAGGGGATTGAGATAGTACTTCTACGGGACGTAGGAGTATTGGCTAGTTTACAGATTCAATCTACCTTGGTTGAGATAATTAAGGCAGCTCAGGTAGAGGATCCGAAAGTTCAGAAGCTTTGGGCAAAATGTGAGTCTGGTCTCAGGAAAGAGTTGACGATTCATGAAGATGGAACTCTTAGGTTTGGAAAAATTTTCTGTGTACCAAGTGGAGATATCTGGCAAGAAATAATGATCGAGACGCACAATTCCCATATTTGTCTCCGTATTTTGAAACAGGGGCGTGACATTGAGTGCAAATAATAAGTTCGAAAATAATCCCTATCAGAGGTAATATGGACGTGATAGATTTTGTAGACCCATTACTTCTTGCACACTTGAGTGCAGGTAATAGATTTAGAACAAGCCCTGCCAAAGGTGATATGGATGTGGCAGGTTTTGTGGACTTAACACCGTTGGCGTACCTTGGTAAGTACGGGTGATAAGTGGAGATGGCAACCGATATCAGAGGTAATATGGACGTAATGATCGATAGCCAAGACCCGGGAGGTTTGCTCAGAGGTAATATGGACATGGCAAACTAAGCCAGTGCAGAATGTTAGGACAGTAGTTCAGAGGTAATATGGACATAAACTAATGTCCGAGAAACTCATCGAGGAGTGATTTGTTGGGTGTGATCTATCCAAGAATGAAGATAGACCTGAGGATTGCTCCGTTGTGGAGACTAGAGCCTAATGAGACTGGTTTTTGTAGCAAGCCGTAGAGTTGTTTGGCCGTGCAATGAATGTTATTACTTTTATTTATAGCTCGCTCTTCTAGTTTTTTTTTTTTTTTTGCGCGTGGTTAAGGTGCTAAGTTCTGCTTGGGTGAAGGTCTGCAACTCCGGTCCTTGTTTGGATTAAGGGTTGTGGTCCCGATCCAGAGTAGTTCATAAATCATCTTACTGCTCGTCGCCTTACTTTCCTTTATAGCACTTGTTATTAGTTCTTCCAGTTCTTGATACACGTACATTGGTACCATACAAGTCTCGATCCACATTTATTTTAGGTCTCTTTTCTATTGTATGATGTGATACATTTGGTCTATCACCTTGGGCTCCTTTGTGGTACTTGTTGCTTGGGGTTCTGACCCCACTGGCTTTTCATGGACAGGTTACCCCAAAGAGAATCATGATCCACCGTACTTCCCTCAAAATGGCTTGCACTTATTGGACTGCGGTCGAAGCTCGCTAGTGGGTTCCCTTCCTCCACCCCTCGTAGTGTTATTTTATTTTGTGGTATTTTAGCAAGAGGCAATGATTAGCCCCTTATTTTGAGATCACTTTTCTGACTTCGGTTAACATGATGTATATATTAGACCATGACTGATATATTTGATCATGTATAATTATACTTTACTAGTGCAGCATTTTGTATTCACTAACTTTATGATAATATGTGGTATGTAATTTGGGACACCTTTTTACTTTCATATATGATATACTCTTATACTTGTTTGATGGATTGAGATACTAGGATTTGTCGACCTTAGGACTGACGTCATAGCATGCTAGAGTTTGCCCATTTGTCTTCTTGATAACCTTAGCACATTGCAGCTTACTTTCGTATTCTGGAAGGTGTGGTTGGCCATGTCAATCCACGTATTTACCCTGTATTCTGGGAGCGAGGCATGACACAGAATTATAAATCTTACCCACGGTCGGTCGTTATCCCTGCAGCAGACATACAAGTTAGCCAAAATTTGCATATGAATATAATCTCAAGGGACTTGGCATCTATATCTCAAGGGACTTGACATTTATATCTCAAAGGACTTGGCATCTAATGGTTAGGCTTGCAAGAAGGTTTCACCTAGCATGCTACCTAACTATATGATGGCCCATGAGAGTAATTCCTCATGAATTACCAGCGTTGACTCAAGGTTCAGCTCTGCACTAGTACGCACGAATGTCGGAAGCTGCAACTCATCCACAATATCTCACCCCAACGTAACATGAGCACTAGCAGTTGTGACGCAGGGTTTCGCTCTGCACTAATGGACACAATACCCCACTAGATCTCAAGGATCGTCCCTCAGGGTGCTATCACAATCTATTCCAGATCGACCGATTCTAAGTACCCCAGGAACCGTTCGAGAGACTATTACCTTGTGCACAAGTTGTCCGAGGCCGATGTAAGATATGAACTTCTATCAGATAAAATATTTCAAGGCACAGTTCTAAACACAAGCACACATTTCCATCCTCTCTTTACTTATCTAATAGCTATATCGCACTAGATCGTAAGGACCGTACCTCAGGGTGCATGATTAGTTCATTTTCTTGTAGCATTGAATACTTGCCAAAATATAAGAGATTTTCTATACACATTCTTATTGCGCAACCTATGAATAAGGGGCATATAATATTAACTTGAAATAAGCAATAATTATATATTTATAAGCATGCAGTTCTTTCATTTGGTTTACCTTGATTAGTGAGACAACATTAAACTTAGGGACATACAACTGAGTGGACTAGAGATTCTTTTATTAGATGTGCAGACAAAAGGATTCATCAAAGGGCCGAAGCCACTTAACGAATGAACCAACAAAGGAATGGGGAAGCCTCACGCAGTGATCACTTCTTGGTTATGCATCCTGAAATTGTAACAATATTTGGTTAGCATCCTTCGATCTCTTTCTCTTACGATTCGAATTGAATGCGCAAGCGAGAAAAGTGAACTATGAAAACCAATCATTAAAAGAATCATAAAATACAAAGCAACACAAAAATCAAGCAGCAAAATATCCAACAAAAACTATTGGACTCATTTCAATAGAAACCGATCCATCTGTTGGAAAGGTTCATTGCACTTCGTTCGTGCTCGATTGGGTCGTAAGGTTTCTCCGATACTCAGTTTAAAACTAAGTCACAAGCCGAAGGTATTACGTTTGTGAACAGCAGGAAGCGGGGCACTACAGATACGACACCAGAAGACTCCGCCAAAGACACCTCAGCTCAATGGTGTAGCAGAGCGGATAAACATGACACTGATGGAGCGTGTACGGTGTTTGCTATTAGAGGCAAACTTATCGGACATTTATTAGGGTGAGGCTTTTTACACCGCTGCTTATATTATTAATTTATCTCCTAGTGCCCCTTTACAGGGTGATGTGCCTGACGAAGTATGGTATGACAAAGAGCCATCATACAATCACCTGCGAGTGTTTGGTTGTAAGGCCTTCGTGCATTACCGAAGGACGAAAGATCCAAACTTGAGTCGAAGATGAGGCAGTACGTCTTTGTCGGCTACGATCAGGATGAGTTTGGCTATAGACTCTATGACCCAGTGGGAAGAAAGCTTTATAGAAGCAGGGACATGGTATTCGTCGAGGATCAGACCATGACCAACAGACAGGATTTCTCTATGCCTTTTGAGGCTGAGGAATTGCCTAAGTTGGAGTCATTTCGCTTCGAGCAGTTTCCAGAGGACATCGCAGAGGATCAAGTTATGGGGAAGCCAATACATGGAGTTTCTCCCAACCTTGATCATCAGCCTGCTGATTGTGGTCAGGGTGACCCTCAAGAGGATGAGCATACCAAGGAGGCAGTTTCTGAAGGGGAGGAGACTGTTGATATACAACTAGCACCAGTGGTTCCGTTGAAGAGGAGCAACAGAGAGCTTTGACCATCTACGAGATACTCACTGGGTGAGTATGTGCTACTGACTGATGGGGGAGAGCCCAAAAGTTTTGCAAAGGCTATGGAATACGAACACAAGCATGAGTGGATGGAGACTATACAAGAGGGGATGAGTTCCTTATAGGACAACTTCACTTATGATCTGGTGTTGTTGCCAAAGGGCAAGAAGGCTTTGAAAAATCGATGGATGTTCAGAGTAAAGAGACCGATGATGCTACTCACCCTCGATACAAAAAGATGCTGGTAGTTAAAGGCTACGGTCAGCGGAAGGGTGTGGATTACGATAAAATCTGTTCGCCAATCGTCAAGCAGTCGTCTATTCGGATGGTGCTAGCATTGGCAGCCAGTTTGGACTTGGAGGTCGAACAGATGGACGTGAAGACGATATTCATCTATGGTAATCTTGAGAAGGAGTTGTACATGGAGCAGCCAGAGGAATTCTGTGAGAAGGACAAGTCACCCTTGGTCTGCCGGTTAAGGAAGAGCTTGTATGGTCTGAAGCAGGCTCTGAGGCAGTGGTACAGAAAGTTCTAGTCATTCATGGGGGAGCATCGTTATGCATGGACAACGTCGGACCACAGTGTGTTTGTGAGATATTTTGTCGAGGATGATTTTATTATTTTACTGCTCTATGTTGATGATATGCTACTGGTGGATAGGAATGACACTAGGATAGCAGAGTTGAAGCACCAACTGGGCGCGACCTTCTCTATAAAGGATTTGGGCGCAGCGAAGACTATTCTTGGGATGAAGATCTGCCGAGAGAGAGAGAGAGAGAGAGAGAGAGAGAGAGAGAGATTCCAAGCTGCTACACTTGTCCCAAAAGAAGTACATTTTGTAAAACCCCTATTCCTAGAAATCGTATATACCCTTTTTAATTATTAATTTAATTGTAGTAATTAGTGGCTAATTAGGATAAATAGATTTTTATTAATTTTTATTTTAGGTGTTCGTGCACTTAAAGGACTTATGGGACCATCAGAAATTTTTCGGAATTTATTTCATATAGGAGACCCATCGAGCAGTTTCTAGCTTTATGATGTGCATTAATATAATCCAAAATTTTTCTATGAGTATATATATATATATATATATATATATATATATATATATATATATATATATATATATATTTAAATAGAAAATGAAAAGATTAAGAAAAGAAAAGAAAATAATATAAACTAATAACTATTAATAACTTAAAGCAAACCAAATCATTCCATTACAACTTCTACCAACCACTTCCTTAGCCAAGACCCGCCTCCTAGCAACAAATTCCAACACCACAGCCCACTCCTAGCAAAATCCAGCAAGCAACCCTTTTGAAATATTAGTGACATTTTTAATATCTAAATACTAATTTTATATATATATATATATATATATATATATATATATATATATATATATATATATATATATATATATATATTATAAAAATTCAAACACAAATTTTAGAAGTTATTTGCCCAAAGTCATTTTTCAAACTAATAAAAAGTATATCGGTTCCTAGTTCTTAGATATACAAAAAAAATAATATTTTATTTTCCTCTCTAAACGGTCCGAAGGACCGGACCGAAACTGCGAAGAAAATAAAACCCGGCCGCCGCTTTGCGGTAGGCAGCAGCTTGCGGGGCCCAACGGGGGGTGGGGGTCTGGTTTGGAAAGCGCGGTCGTCGGTCGGAAAATAAGCAGAAGACTTTGCTTTTGCCATTTATTACTATTTAAATCGTGATATTAATTAATTCGGAAGGTTAGCGGGGGCATGAGATACACGTGCGGGGAGCGGGGACCACTGGTGGAGGAGCAGAGCAGCTGAGGTGACGCCACGGCGTATATGGCTGCAGGAGCAGTTGGTTGGTTGGTGCCGCACGCACGAGGAAAGTGTACGTTGCGGTGCGGACCGCCCGCAAGTTAACTATACCTACGTTTGCGATGCGGACCGTCCGCAGGTTGACTTGGTTAGTATTACTGCATTAGTTTTAAATTTTAACTACAACAATTATTCTTTACTTACAATTTTTAGTCGCTGGATTATTTTTGAAATATTTAGACTTTGTATCTCATGTCAGTTATAAAATTAGTATTTAAATTTCCAAAATAATTAGTGACACTTTTGTTCTCAAAAGTGTCACCAAAAGTATCACTAAATTATTTTTGACGACACTTTTGAGATCCAAACACTAATTATTATTTTTTGGAGATCCAAATACTAATTTTACAATATATGTGAGACATAAAGTCTAAATATTTTAACTTTTTAATATACGATATTATTGGTAGATAAATATTTTATATTTTTTGATATGACTTATAATTTGTATTTGGAATTTTAACCACTTTGTTATCTTCTTCTTCTTCTTCTTCTTCTTTTTTTCGATTTTTTATATAAAGTAATATATTTATATATAATTGTAAAAAAAGGGAGGAGTTTGGAAAAATTATGGGGAGGGGGAGAACTCGCCAACTCAGTTGGCGAGTTGTTGGGCCCGCCAACTGAGTTGGCGAGATACATGCAGGCCGCCAACTCAGTTGGCGAGGCATGCTGAGTTGGAGGCTGTGTCCGCCAACTGAGTTGGTGAGTGATGGTTTAGGGGGAGGGCAGTGACCGTTGCACTCTGCCCGCCAACTCAGTTGGCGAGTAAGGAGCCGTTCACATACTTGGGAAGCATTATAGCCGTTGCACAACGGCTATTACATTCAACACTCTCACTTTATATTTTCTATCTCAACCAAATCATCCAACACTCACTCTATTTCCTCTCTTCCCTCTAGCAAAGTCTCCAACACTCTCTCTGTATCTCTGCCTCTAGCAAAGCTTCAGTAAAAGTTTTGCCTGCAGCTAAAGTTCATCTGAGTTTCCTGTAGCAAAAGTTCTCAACCGTCATGGATCGTAGCGTAAGAATTGTATGCTCGCACGACCGTAAAGTAAATAGGTTAAATTACGAAGGAGGAGAAAGTATAATTTTTTCAACTTATCCGAATATTAGTTTTGGAAATATACGTAATCATATTATTGAACGGTGTTCTATTCATTATGATTTTATTATGAAGTCTATTTTTTGTTCTAATTGTTTTTTTATAGATAGTGAAGATGCATGGAATTATATTCTTGAGATTAATTCACAATCACGATATATAAAAATATATGTTATTAAAGTAGCAGCAACATTAGATAATAGAAATAATGAATATTTTTCTGAATATCAGCATGTTAGTTCGGATGCTAGTTCTTCTCAACAAATTGTTTCATTTTTCCAAGAAGGTCATTCATCAGATGAATCTAACCATGATGATGATAGTGGAATCCAAAGGATTCCACCAAAGCCTTTTGGACCGAATTTAGCTCCCACGTACGATAATTCCTTTCGGTCCGCCAATGTACATGGATCCGGGTTCGTAAACCAAGATCATGGTCGTATAACTATAAAAAATATATGCATTATATTTTGTGTGTAAATTACTAAACTTGGAAACTTATAATTTCAAAAATTACCTCGTCAGTAAATATTCGACTAGAAATGTGGTCTTCACGTTGCTTAATAATAAGTTGGGTAGTTGGTCCACCAGGAATACGACCGTCATTGTGGTTAGCCATCTCCAAAAATGTTGATTATAAGATGAAGGGGGATTGCTATGAGGAGGAGGAGAAGGAGGTGCTGTGAGTAGGAGGAGGAGGAGGAGGAGGAGGAGAAGAATTGGTGTGAGGAGGAGGAGTTGAGGGTAGTTATAGGGAGGGGAGGGGGGAAAGTTGAGGGGAGGGGGGGGGGTCTCCGAGAAGGGAAAGAGGTGGATGGGTGGTCTCCGAGGAGTCAGGGTATCCGAAGCGACGTGGGAGGGGAGCATAGGGACCCCCAACTCAGTTGGCGAGCTGCCCAGAGCCCGCCAACTGAGTTGGCGAGTTCCTCTCGAACTCTGGGCCCCGCCAACTCAGTTGGCGAGTTCTCCTCCTCCCCATAATTATCCCAAACTCCTCCATTTTTTTATAATTATATATAAATATATTACTTTTATTAAAAAAAACCGTCTTTTTTTGGTAAGAGATACAAAACAAAATCGAATAAAACACACTACATACATATAACAAGAATAATATATATCAAAAAATTCCATTAAAAGAATTTTTACTATTTTTTTATATAGTCAAAGGCTCAAAGTCCAAAGGTTTTCTAAAGTCAGAACCAATTTTTGGGAAAAAAAAAATTTTAAACAATTCGGTTAACCAGAGTCCAACCCGGACCGAATCTAACCGGGTTCAGACTGGCCCGATTTTTTTTTGGTAGTGAGCCGTGTTGGGTTTGGATTCTGCTCTGCGATTCCGATCCGACCTGGACCAAAATTTCTGATCGGACTGGACCGACCTTGGTTCAAGCTCGATCAAACTTGATTAAATCGGGCCCGATCTGACCCAGTCAACAACATGATCTAAAAGTACCAAATTCATACCCATGTGTACGATTCACAAACATGATTTTACCGAACTCAACTGGCTCTTATGGTCTGTGAGAAGAGATATAACCTTCATGGCTAGGCGAATGGTCTCGAAATCAAATCGCGGAGCAGATGTGGGACAATGGACCAAAATAACATACAATGTAACGTGTATAAAATTTTGTACATATCGTCAGACATCTAAATAAAAAATTATAAACATGATTATTTACATAAAAATACACACTTAATTGTCCTTAAGAAAAACCACAAGGCAAGTCCAACTAATCTCTATGTATAAACAAATTGAAAATCTTTGACAACTAAGACCATATAGGAACAAGAATGACATCCAACAACTGAAACTAACAAAAATTAATATTGCCTGCTCATCTTGGCTTTAACTGTTGCACTGAGACTAGTTCGCGGAAGAAAAAAAAAAAAAAAATTATGTTAAAAAATATAATTTGTATAATATATATATATATATATATATATATATATATATATATATATAATCTTAAATAATTTTTCGTCTTATATTGAAGGTTTAATATTATTTTCCTTCTCGTGTAGTCAATGGAAGTAGTACCTCTCTTTCCTTTATGGTCCCCATTTGTTCTTTTGTACTAAAGCGTAGTGAGAGCGTGTTGAACCGTCTTTTGTGCTCTCCCACCATCAAATAAATAAATATAATTATTCTTCTTGGAAGTGGTATAAGGATGACGTAGAGCAGCAGCAAGAACAGTCTCAGAATTCGAAATCGATGTAAAGATGTCGGTAGAATGAGAACACAAATGAGTCTTCTCAGCTGTAAGCTCAGAGATAACAGTATCTAGAGTTGTATTATTCTGAATGATCCTACCGCTTGCAGACTGAAATTCAGGACGCAGGACCATGAGAAACTGAAAAAGCTGTCGACGTTTCGGACAAGTGCGTGCGCGTACGAAATCAGAGCCAGGACCCTTCAATTTTAGTAGCTCACGCCAGTAACCTCGTTTTAGTGTAGCGAAATCTTGAATAGTGTGATTCCCCTGTCGGGCGGAAAATGCTCGGGTGATCAACTGATACTCCCGAGCACCATTCGACTGAACAAACTGAGTAGTTAAATGGTCCCATAATAAAGCAGCACACTGGATATCCTCAAGATCTGGACGAAGTGACCGATCAACAGAAGAGATGATGAAAGCAACGATCCACTCATCGTGGTCGTCCCAAGTATCCTGAGCAACACGAATAGTATTTCGAGTCTCTGCTTTATCATCAGCGGCGGGTTTAGGAGGCATCGGGATAGAACTGTCAAGATGACCAAGAAGACGACAACCACGTAAAGTGGTCCGGACTGAGACAGTCCACTCAGCCCAATCATGATAAGAGGTTAACAAAAAATCAATGAAAGTCGGAAGAAAAAACTCGGAATGGCTCCGATAAAGACTTTATTTTTGTTTTCTTTGTTTTCTTTGTTTTTTGTTTTTTTGTTTATTTTTTTAGAAAAGAAAAGAAAAAAAAGAAAAGAAAAAGAATACAAAAAGAGAGCACAAAACCTCTTTTGTGCTTGTTTCTTGAGTGCTTTGAATGCTTCAGATGTTCTGGTGCTTGGTGAACACAACGAAACATGAGATGGAAACTTCAGCCGCTTGCTTGCGTGCGTGGGGAAAAAACAATGTCAAGTAAGAAAAACTTTGGCACAGCTTGCTCACTCTTGAACGAAGGGATTGGACAGCCCGGATGAGGAGACAGAGAGCGGAGAAATACTTGATGATAATCAACAATATTGATTATTTGAAATCCTAGACTCTGATACTATGAAACAAATCGACAATATTGATTTTCTTAATGGATGATGTAAAAAGGTCTTACAACTATGAATATATATAGTGGGATAACAGATCCATGTCCTTATAAGAGTAGAAAAAGAAATATGTATCCATATAGGAGAAGAATCTAATCTTAAATCTATTTAATATCTAATCCTAACTATAATTAATCTTAACATATCCTTTCATGGACCAACAACATATGGTACGTGGAATACTATATAGTCAAAAAAATTATAATTAAAATTTGTATAAAATTATATTCCGGTGACTATATAAATATTTCCAAAAAAATAAAAAAAAGATAATAGATCAAAAATAAAATCCTGAGAAAAAACAAAACAAAACAAAAAACAACAAAAATTTCTTAAAAAATGAAAAAGAACAACAAATCATTCTTAAAAAATATATATAAAAAACTGAAGAAAAGAAATGAAAAAAAAAGTTTAGATTTAAACAAAAAATAATAAAAAGAATTTGTCCAGACAAAACACATAACCACATATTCATAGATTTTTGGTTAAATTATTTACTCAACTATTTTCAATTTTTGGAATGATTTTTTGTAATCTAAATCAAACATGAGAATTTGTTTCCAATGATCCTAAATTTGTCCAAAAATAAAAATAAATTTTGTATACCAAACACTCTCGTAATGACATCCTTAATTATTGATTGTTCGATGTAAACATAAGCCTAATGAGATGGTGAAAAACAAAACATTCGATCATAAATGTTGTATAAATCCAACTTTCTGTCAATAAAAATAATCTCCAAGCTTGCAAAAATATATTAAAATAAAATAAATATTGTACGTTAGATTTATTTTAATTTTTGTAAATTATTTAGAGTTTTGGTACTGGAATCAGATTAATCTTTAGCTATTGATTTAATATTTTCTTTATTTTTGTCTATTTATTTAATATATATTTTTATAAAAGTATATCGATTTAATATTATGAATGAAGTTTCAATATCTTCAACTTGCTATAGAGCACCATTGATCTCGAAATTTGTATGGAAGTGGTCTACCATGAAACGCGAATATATTGTTGGCTACCAGTTTGAGATACTTCCCTAAATGTAATTTTAGACGGCATCACTCTTTTCTTTGTGGTCCATAAATTATTATTTTTTCTTTTTTTTTTGTTATTTTTTGTGTCATTTGGATTATATAAATTTCGATTATTATCTTATAATCTTCTTCCGGTCATTATGTTTGTAACCTTTAATTCATGAATAAGAGAGTGTTTATTTTTCCTAATATATAGTGCCAATAGGGGCGAGCATTTTTCGGTTTTGGACCGAAAATCGAACAAAATAATATATTCGGTTCGGTTTGAAAAAAAATCGGTTCGATTTCGATTTTGAAAATACTAAAAAAAATTATTCGGTTTCGGTTAAAAACAGAAAACCGAATAAAATTTATGCAATTATATAAATATTTTAATTCTTTGCAACTTTTGTGTTTAAAATGTGTGTATTTAAAAAAAAAAAAAAAATATATATATATATATATATATATACATATATATATATATATATATATATATATATATATATATGTTTTGAAGCTCAACTTTGAACACAACTTTAAAAAACACCAAATATATATATATATATATATATATTTTTTTTCTATTTTTTTCTTTGTTTGTAGACTAACGGAGAGATACGACGTTGATGTTTAATATTTTTTTTATTTGAAAAACGCAAATCCAGAGAACTTTTTATATTTTTTTAAAATTTGAAATATAAAATGTTTTTAGGATTGATGTTTTGATAATTTTTTCATAATTTACGAAAGTTTGATGGTTTGTATGAAATTTATCTAAATTTGTATACTCTGGTGAAAATTTCCGGAAAGAAAATGCTTCAGTTTCAGATGTCTGCTATAGCAGCTGCTGCTCAAGGTGTCGCATTCTACAATACAGTGCAGAATCTGACATTGCTTGCTTGCTTGCTTGCATTTGGTTGAGTGCGTATCTCTCTCTCTCTCTCTTTAAAAACTTTTCTTTTCTTTTTTTTTTTTTGGGAGGGAGTTGTTGGACAATTTTTCCAAATTTTCTTTTAGACTCAATTTTCTTTTATAGGATATTAAGTCTTAGAACGAGACATCTTAATCATCTAAATTTTTTTATTATTATTTTAACAACAAAAATGTTAAAACAGTTTGACAAATTTGCTATAAAAATATGGCTAAATTATAACTTGATACCATCAACTATTCGAGTTTTTTAATTTGGTACCCTCAACTTTGATTGGTACTTACTTAATATCTTCTTTCAACTAATATTTTCGAATTGTTACCCTCCGTAACCCAAGTTAAATTTTTTGTTATTTTTAATTTTTTTTGCTTAACTACCCCCCCTACGGCAGTCCCGTCCAGGTCCCGTCGCGCCCCACGACTCCGTCATGCCACCCACCTCTGCACCCCCCGTCGCGTGTCTCCCCCCTTGTCGTGCGTGCCCCCACCCTACCCGAGCGCCCTTCCGCCCCACCGCGCGCCCCATGTCCTCGCCGAGCGTCACCCCGCCCTCCTTGAGCGCCCTCTCTCCCCGCCGCGCGCCTTTAGTTCTTACCGCGCCACCCCTCCGTCCGGCGAGTCGACTGTTGTTGCTGTTGTACGCCCTCCTCCCTCCGGTGGCTGGCGCTGGAGAAGGGGGGGAGGGAAGGAAAATATAATTTTGTCATTTTTTTTCGGTTAATACTGTTAGGACAAAATTTAGGGGAGAGTATTAAGTTGATGACTATTAAAGTTGAGGATATTAAGTTAAAAAAATCGAATAGTTGAAGGTCTCAAGTTATAATTTAGCCTAAAAATATAAAACCGTCTGTGCGGATAGTCTAATATTTTAATTATTTTTATTGAAAATAAATAAAAAAATCAGTCCATGATCGCCAGACTATTGCTATATGACATGAGATACAAAATAAATATCTTATTTTTTCTTTCTTTCAAATTTTAACATATTGTGATTAAATTGTATCATTAAATTACATTTATAATAATTAGCTATATATGATGATTGACTGGCTATATATGGTGATTGGGGTATTGAGATTAAATTGTATTAAATTATATTTATGGTTATTGGCCATGTGACTTAGGCCCCAAGTTGATATGTGGATGTATATATATGTAATATCATGATGAATGAAATACCTAGAATATTATCTCCTATCACTTCTTCATATGGTAACAGAACCTGACGACTAGGGCACGTTTTCTTCGAATGGTAGCGGTATATTGAGCAACGACGACGACGACATGACGAGCGGTGGCGGCGACAGGACTTCTACGTCGGCGGCATCGCGGATCGATCCCACATCCCCGTATTATCTTGGTTCTAATGACAATCTGGGTAATACAATTACGAAAGTGGTGTTTCGTGGGAAGAATTATGAGGAATGGTCGAGATCTATTCGGCTTTCTCTACGGGCTCGACGAAAATTTGGGTTTGTTGATGGGTCTATCAATAAACCTTCGGAGAAGAATTAATCAATTGGAGGATTGGTATTGCGTCCAATCGATGCTTGTGCAATGAATTTTGCATACTATCGACGCTTCGGTGAAGAAGACAATACCATACTTTGAGGAGGCATGCCACTGTGGGATTCGCTCAATGTACGATTTAGCGGACTTGTGACTGGTGGTGGACGTGGACGGGATGCGGAAGTGCGTGCGACGGTGGCAGGACGTGACTTCGTTGCTGCACAGCCGCGGATGACAAATGATGGTGCAGGCGGCGACGGTGTGCCGGGATTGACTCCGGACCAATCTCCGAATGATCGTATGGTGGGTAAGTCCATTGCACTTTAGATTATTGATACATGCGCTTCGAATCATGTTATGAAAAATTTGGATACATGCGTTTCTTTTGCGCATGCAAGTTGGACATTTGCGACTAGTATGCTCCAACTTGAGGGGGATATTGGGATTAAATTGTATCATTAAATTGCATTATGGTGATTAGCTATATATGGTTATTGACTGGCTATATATGGTGATTGGGGTATTGAAATTAAATTGTATTTATGATGATTGGCCATGTGACTTAGGCCACAAGTTGATATGTGGATGTATATATATGTAATATCACGATGAATGAAATACCTAGAATATTATCTTCTATCACTTCTTCGTACAACAACCTATCTTTTTTTTTTTTTTTTTCTAAATATTTTTATTCATAATTAATGACATAAATGTGAAGATAATATTAAATTTATTATCTAGAACTAGACAACTAAATTTAGCAGAAATTATTCAGTGGACTGAGTTCAGCTCATCTTGATCTTTGATTCTCTTTCATTTGATGGCATAAAAATAAAAAATGGAAAGAAGAATCAAGATTTCTACTGTATACACTCATTCTTCAATTGGAGAAAAATCTTGTAACGTAGCATTCACAATTTACTTTGTAGAAAAAGAACATTTCAAGCAAAACCAAGTGAGACAGATTTTTATGTGTAAGCTGAGGACCAGGCCTTGCAAAACAAGTCCGCTGCTGCCAAACCAATATGTTTCTGCTGAAACATTGAATCATGAATTACATTATTGCCCTTTTGTCCCAAAAAAAGATGAAGCATTTTTGTAGTTTTAATTAATCAGTATATATAACAAATTATTGAGGAAATGGAGCAAATCGAGGTTCGCTCATTAAAGAAGAAGTCAAGTCGAGCAGGTGAAAGAAATCCCCTTGTACTGAAGCATTACGTATATAGTACTGCAACGTGAAGAAGTAGACAACAGCTACTTAACATCATCATCTCATCTAACAAATAAAGAAATGAAATTCAGACCGAAACTTAATATGAGATTCATAGGACAGTTGTCTCAATCCAAAAGTTTAGCGAACACCAATATTTTTTTATATATTATCTAATATATATAAATTCAATTAGAAACAAAAGTCCACTGAATTTATTATAATCATTTGAGTCCGCATAAAAAAAATAATTTCATAACTAGAATATCTAAATGTCTTATATACTAGAATACAAAGAGACAAGTCAGTTAGTCGGACTAAAAAAAAAAATTATTGCAGTCATCGTCAATTTTTTTTTTTCCGTCACTCTAACAGTCTGACACTTTCAATCTCCTCCACCCTTCCTCCATTACACACCTATTGTTGAGTAATATTTAAGTGAGATGCCTTTGAGGAAGTGGGGCCTAAGGGTTTTTTATTTTTTTTATTTTTATCATTATGATCTATCCCAAACATTATTAACTTTCTTTATATTTATTTTTTGGATATCAGTTTTATTTTATTTTTTTGAACATTTTTGTTTTTATTAGTATTTCGTAATGACATATTATTTTGAATATTATATTTTGTTTATTATTTTATTTCTTAAATTTTGTGTTGGTAATACTATTATATAATCGTCGACGAAAAAAAAAAAAATATGAACATTAAGTTTTGAGGACAACATTTTTAGAGTTCGTTCCAGTTTTCAAAATCTAAAATCCGGCACTGATGAAATTGACGACCAGCTACAGAGAGAGATGAAAAAGAGATTTTAACGTTCCAATTCCATGCATGCTAGTGCGCGCATTTGCCCATTCTTCTCTAGATCGATCTCTTTCATTCTTTCCTACTGTAATAGCTAAAACAAAGGCCTCGTTCGATTCACAAAATTTGAAAGAAAAAAAAAATCTAACAGAAAATAATAGAAAAAAAAATTAGTTCCTCTCAAAAGTCAAAACTCATGTGATTGATGTTCCTCTCAGAACCCATGAGATTAATCTCTCAAAATTCATGGGATTAATTTTCTCTCTTCCTTTTCTTCCGACATTTATTATAAAAAATTATGACAAAATAGCTATGTATTATTGTTCATTTTACCAATTAACTCTTGGATCTCTTTTCATAAAAATATTATTCAGAATTCCTAGAGGAACTCATGAGTTACAATTTTTTCAAACTCATCGATTACCATCCATTGTATTAAATGGACCTAATCCATTGATTGTAAGTTTTTAAAAATTCAAAGGCCTTAATTGAAAAAATCCTCCACATGTCATAATCTTATTGTAAGTTTCTATGGATTTTTTCAAAAAAGGGAGGAAATATAGCATAATTGCGAAAAAGTGGAGAAATTCTTATGAATTGCAACTAGGGGGACAACTCTCCAACTTAGTTGGCGGGATCAAATGCAACTGGACACGCTAGGCAACTTAGTTGGCGGGGTCAAATGGCTCGCCAACTTAGTTGACGAGCTAGGGGTATTGGGGGTAGCGCCCGCCAACTCACTTGGCGAGTGAGTGGGGAGAAAGAAAATTTCGGCCGTTGGCTTCTCGGGATGGGGGGCGGGAAGGAATTATAGCCGTTGTGGGGGTTGGGGGAAGGATTATAGCCGTTGCACAACGGCTAATACAAACTTCTATATATTTTTCTGTCTCAACCAAATCATCTAGCACTCTCACTCTCTTCCCTCTAGCAAAGCCTCCAGCACTCTCTCTGTCTCTCTGCCTCTAGCAAGGCTTCCAACACTAAAAAAAATTCTGCCTGCAGCCAAAGTTCATCTAAGTTTCTTGTAGCAAAAGTTCTTAACCGTCATGAATCCTAGCGTAAGAATTGTATGCTCGCACGTCGGTAAAGTAAATGGGTTAAATTACGAAGGAGCAGAAAGCCAAAAAAAATTAACTTATCCAAATATTAGTTTTTAAAATATACGTAATCATATTATTGAACGTTGTTGTAAGCTCTTGATTTTTCAAAAAATATTAAATTGGGATTTTTCACAATTTTCTGGAATTTTCTGGGAATTTTCTGTAATTAAAATCAAGGTTTTTTTAATTATTGAATGATTTTTAATTGTTAATAAATAATATTAAAATATCATGGAAATAATATTTTGAGTGTAAAATGGAAAACTGGACTTAGGGTAATTTTTCTGAATTTTTTGGGCCTCAGACCTATTTTTAAATACCTAAAAACTATTTTACTAATTAATTAATTAATTAAAACTGCTTATTATTATTATTATTATTATTATTATTATTATTATTATTATTATTATTTATTATAATATTTTTATTTTTTTGGGCCGGCCCGGCCCAGTGGACCGGCCCAGCAGCCGCCGCTAACCGGCCCAACCCGCACAGCGTAACGGGTCGGGTCGGGTCGGTTAAACCCGAACCGGGCCTCCGCCCGACCCGCTGACCCGTTCTCCCCCACCCTCTCCCCCACGATGCCCGACTCCTCCGGCCGCCCGCGTCCCGCGCCGGCCACCCCGCGCAGCGCCGCGTTTCCCGGCCACCTTCCCCAGCGCGCCTCCGCTGTAAACCCCCTGAATTTTTCAAATTATTAAATCTTGAATTTTTCCCAATTTTCTGAAAATTTTCTGTAATTAAAATCAAGGTTTTCAATTAATAAATAATTTTTAATTGGCAATAAATAATATTAAAATATCATGAAAATAACATTTTTGGGTGTAAAATGGAAAACTGGACTTAGAGAAAATTTTCTGGATTTTTCTGGGCCTCAGACCTATTTTTAAATGCCTAAGAACCATTTTTATTAATTAATTATATAATTAACTATTTAATTATTAATAATATTATTATTATTATATTTTATTTGTTTTCTGGCCCATTTTCAGCCCAGCCGGCCCATTGGGCCCAAGCCCAGCCGGCCCACCTGCCATCCGGGTCGGGTCGGGTCAGCCAGACCCTACCCGCCGCCTGCCCGACCCGGGAGACCGCCTCTCCGCCACGACCGCGTCCCCCGCGCGTTTTTCGGCGGGCTCCGGCCACGTCGCCTCCGCTCCGCCCGTCCCGGCCACTCCCCGCATCCTCCGCGGCCGGCCACGCCGCCACGATCCCCTCTCCCCTCCGCCTTGGCCGGCCTCCCCTCTCCCTTTCCCCTCCTATATAAGCTCCAGCCCTCGGCTCCGGCCACCCACCTGAACTCCTCCGCCGCCGCCGCCAGACTCCGACGGCCGCCCTCCAGCACCTCGCCACCGCCGTGAGCCACCAGTTCCCCGGCCCCCTCCTCCTCCAGCACCCGCCTCGGCCTCCCCTCTCCCTCCTCCTCCCATTCGAGCAGCCGCCTCCGGCCGTCCCACCGCTCCGCCGCCTCTGGCGCCTGCCGCCACGTCGTGCCCGCCCTCGCCGGCGCCGCCCAGCCCCTGCCGGCCTCCCCCGCAACGGCATCGCCCTCCTCCGGCCGGACCGCCGCCGGCAGCCTCCAGAATCCCCAAACCCTAACCCTAATTTTTGGGATTCGCGTGTCCGACACGAGTCGGACACGACTCGACCCTGATTTTTGGGTCCCCTTCAGGTGCGTGTAACTTTCGCCTCGTAGCTCTGTTTCCATTTCCGCAAATTGTGTTGTGAAGCCTGTATGACCCTCTCGGTGTCCGGACAAACTGTTCGGGACATCGCGTCCTGTGGTGATCGCACACCGCGATCCAAAAACAGGAAAAACCAGACCCTGTTTTACCCCGGAACTGAGTGCGCCCCGCCAAACGGGACGACTTGGTCGCGTGCGGTCTTCACAGATATGTGCGCATCGTTGATACGGACGTGTGAGATTTCATGGAAGCTGATTCGGGTGTGCGTGCACACCGGAATCAACGCGTATCCGCGAACATCGCCCGTATCCGACTTTTCGGTAATTCGCCCTAACTTCTTGTACACTCGTCAGATCGAGACTAAACTTGCGCCATCGGACTCGTAGCGATACGCTGGTCCTGTGGGTCAAGTTTGGTTCGGTTCTGAGAACGTTGACGAAATCGCGTGTCGTGGGCCCCACAGGCCCCGCTCGACGGGCGATTTTGTGTTTGGCTCATCGGAATCCAAATCTGGAAGTTCCGTTGGGTTCGTATCAGCGTTCCTGACCTATTGACACTAAGTTTGGTGAATTTGGAGACCGTTGACCCGGACACGTTTTTCGGTGCAAAGTGGGCCTACCGGCGGACCCCGTTTTGACCCGAAACTGCCGTTTTTGCCCTTGTCTCCAAATTGGACCCAAGGACAGGCGTTTCTAGCTATTTGACATCTTCTGAGCGTGATGGTAATGTCTATTTCAGTTTTTGGACTCATCTCTGAAATTTTCCCCCGAGAGCCAATATTAATCAGATCCAAACAACAGGCAAGTACCTGCACTTCAAGTTTAATCTTTATATTGTGATAGTTAATTCCCTGCTCTACTAGTACCCTTGATGATTTCACGTAGTATTAGAATACTGGATTTTATGTCTTGGATACTGTATTTCATGTCTTGCTTTTCATGTCGGGTGGGAGAATACCTAGAAGGCATGTAGTTTACCCTTCCCCTTGTCATATTTAATAGCTGTTGGTACACGACTGTACCTCAGCCGGATCTCAATTTCCCCTATTTAATAGCCGTTCATGACGGCCGGATTAGCCTTATAAACCCCTACATGCCAACTATGTATTCTAAAATAAACACAAGTTCACACAGATAGCTTCTGGTCTGGTTATAGTTCTTGCTGACTGTTGTAGTTTCATTTCCTGTCTCATTTATTTTCTGCTTTCTCATATTCCTGTTTATAGCATTAACTCTGAGATATTGATGTTCTTCTATGCAACTTTCTCAGCATGATACTCAAGTTAATTGTCATGAATATTTAGTTTCACTACCAGAATAAGCGGTATTAGCGACGTATTTTAGCGACGTCTAGTTAAAACGTCGCTAAATCAGCGACTCTGTAAAACGCGTCGCTAGACGTCGCTAAATGGCGACATTTAGCGACGTTTAGCGACTTTTATTAAGATTTTAAAAGGATAGTCGCTATAAGTTCAATTAAGGTCGCTAAACGTCGCTAATATATCTGATTTAGCGACGTTTAGCGTCGTAATTAGCGACGTATATATCAAAAAAATTTAGCAACGTATTTAGCGACTTCATTTGCGTCGCTAATTTTAATTTTAGCGACGTAATTATGTGACGTCGCTAAACGTCGCTAATTTTTGTTTAATTAGGGCTCGGTTTTCTTTTCTCCGTCTGTCGAAAATTTCGTCGAAAATTTCGAAACCTTTCGAATTCCCCCGCCCCCCCCCTCTCCGGCGACCGGATTTCCACGGCTGCGTCTACTCCGGCTTCCCCCTCCTCCTCCTCGAGCTCTAGGTAATCTCTCTCTCTCTCTCTCTCTCTCATGTGACACTGACATAAGACACTTGACAGACACGACACACGCACACAGACACGACACACGCACACAGACACACACGACACACACACACACACGACACACATAGACGACACACACACAAACACGACACACACACGACACACAGACACAGACGCAGGGGTTAGGTTTAGGGTTGGGGTTAGGGTTAGGGTTAGGGATAGGGTTAGGTTTTTTGACCTGGGGTTAGGATTAGGGTTAGGGTTTGCTTTGCTTGTAAGTGTTTTTTTAGGTTACTTTTTGTTGTTGATTTTTAAGGGGCTTTAGGATTTTGGGCTTCTCAATGGATGTGTATCATAATTTTCTAGTTATACACTTTAAGTGTTTGTTTAAATGCTAGTGTGTGTGTTATATTGGAGGCTATGATATATGTATTTGTGTAGATGTTATATATATATATATATATATATATATATATATATGTGTGTGTGTGTGTGTGTGTGTGAGTGTGTGTGTGTGTATTTTCGTGGTTGTGTGTGTGTGTCCCTTAACTAATGAGGTGCCTGTGTGACTAATGGTGTGTATGTGGCAGTGGGGGAATAAGTGGTGTGTTGGTTAGCTTATAGAAGCTGTGATAGCAGTGTAGAGTGATATGCACATATCAGTACACATCATTTGGTGCTTACACAACAGGGTTGGGCAGCACTGTGCTGTGGTCGGGCTATGAAGTATCAGTAACAGCTGCAACTTATGTTGCACTGCTAGAGAGAGAGCAACACCGCAAGAGATAGGGGAAGTATTGGTAGTTGGTACTGCTGTTGTATCTGTGTGAGGGAGCCAATTGGTGCTCGAGTTGTACTAAGGGGAGGAGAGTCACTGCTCAATAGCAGTGACTTAAGTGTTGTAAGGATGATGAGATACTTGTGCCTGTGGGTGTGTGAGTGTATGAATGTAATATCGTGTTTGAGTATGGATTATACACAGGTTGTACAAGCATGGAGAAATGAGCCTGGGGAGGGAGTGAAGGTCAGTTGCTCAAGCACATACATGGTGCTCTGTGCAATCTGATAATTAGAAGAGCAGAAGTTCAGTGATGAAATTTTAACAAAAATGTTAGCAGTGGCAGTAGTAAATGACAAGTGAGAAAGTTTGAGGGTGTGTATCTTGATAGCATGTATGTGGTGGTAATATTGAACTATGAAGTGACTAAAGGGGGGGGGGGGCCTGGATGATGCGATGTTCAGTTGAAAGTTAAGTAATTAGTGTAAGTTGGGTAATGCAGTGTCAGTGGGTGTATTGGTTAGTGTCACCCCCACATTTTTAGATGAGGATAATTTTGTCATTTTGTATAGTTATTTTATTTTTAGTGATTTAATATTAATTGGTGTGCTATTTAATTAAATTATGCTTCCGTTCCAATAGCTAATTCTTTGTTTTCATCTATCTTACTTTAGAATGATACATAAAGCTTTATAATCTACTTTAGAATGATCTATACTGCTACATAGTCAATTTGCTAATTCTTTGTTTTCATCTATCTTACCAGATGGCACCCAAGAGAGCGACACCTCCTACTGTTAAGGAGGAAGTTATGCCTCCTACTGTTAAGGAGGAAGTGATGCCGACTACTGTTAAGGAGGAAGAGATACCACCTGCGGGGAGTTCCAGTCACCCAGCACCTATCGCGGCGGTATCTCAGACGGGGAGTTCCAGCCACCCAGCACCTATCGCGGCGGTATCTCAGACGGGGAGTTCCAGTCACCCAGCACCCATAGCGGAGCTTGATAACATTAACGCTGCTTATGCGCAGTATTTGAGGGACTGGTATCTGCCCCATTTTGGAAATTCTCGAGATTGATACTATAATGTTTCATATACTTATATATTATGCATTTTGTGTTACTGTGATACTCTGATACTTATATATTATGTGATGCTGTTTATGTCCATTTTGTGTGAGTGTGATGCTGTTTATGCCCTTTTTGTGTTACTGTGATGCTGTTTATGCCCATTTTGTGTGACTGTAAAACTTTTATTGACTGTCTATAATATTTGTGTGTATTAATTGTATGACTGTGATACTTTTATTCATATTCAATATTGTTAATCCGGTGTTGAGTGTTCCACCGAAGGGTCGACGAACCCATAGAATTCAACGGAGGGTTGCTCCGGGTATATTTTAAATTAGAAATTTATAAATTGCAGGAATAATAGTTTGGAAAAATTCAGGTTTTTTTTTAATTTTTTTGTAACTTTAGCGACGTATTTAGCGACGTCTAGCGACGTTACTATAAGTCGCTAAAAAAGTCGCTAATTAGCGACGTGTAATTAGCCGTCGCTAAAGACGTCGCTAAACGTCGCTAAATATGTCGCTGTACGTCGTAAATTGCTGACATGGCAGTACTGCCAGGTCATTAAATACGTCGCTGTTACGTCGCTATATAAGTCGCTAATTAGCGACGTTTAGCGACTTTAATAAACGTCGCTATTTAGTGACTCGGAGTCGCTAAACGTCGCTAAATTTAGCGACACAAAAAAGTCGCTAAAATACGTCGGCATAGCGACGTTTAGCGACGTTTTTCCTTTCGGCGACTTGGGTTTTCCCGACTGCGTGAAAACGTCGCTAAATACGTCGCTAAAATTTTTTAGCGACGTTTTTTTGTTATTTAGCGACGTTTTTGGGCGTCGCTATTTTGGCTTATTCTGGTAGTGTTTAATATTGTTGTGCATTGTGTACTTTGCTCCTTTCCTGACTGGATTCGTTGTTTTAGGCGATGATGAGAACTTTGCCCCTACCTATTATGGCCCCTATGAGTTAGCAGGTGACACATATGAGGAGCCGGTTCCCACTCAGGAGACTACCTTTGAGGAGGAGTAGCCAGTTATTTATTATTTTATTTCCTTTCAGCATATACTCGGGTTTGTCCCCGATCTATCTTCTGGCTTTGTATTAACTATGGATCTGTTGTCACAATTTGTTTTATAAAAGTTAGCATTCCTATTTCCTGTTATTTTCCTTGTCTATTTACTTTTGTGGATGAGATAGATTTAAATTACTTGTGAGTAAGACCCAGACAGCGTACTACCGCCGACACTGCGGCGTAGGCTGGACGTGCCCACGCACTCGTGCCCGAATAACCGGGTGCGGGTCGTGACACGTTTTTGTGGTGGCCCATGCAGGTCAACGACTAAGTTGTTCGGTTTCAACTTAGGGACCGAACATGCCTGCAATAAGAATTGAGAATTTTAGGAAAAGCTCATCCACTTAATTGAATCATTCTTGATATTCATACTGGCTTCGAATCACTTTATTGACTTGCATCCTGCCTTGATTCCTGTGCGCCTTTATCGTTTATTTTGGATGCAGAGTAAAAGATCTACCAGCAAGCGACGAGGTTCCTACAAGATCACCACGAGATGCTCTACCAGCATGACCGTGGAGAACGCGCAGACTCTTGGAGCAATTAATGCGCGTAAGTGATTTGTAGATACCGTTCCTAGTGTTGTTTAGCTCGTGCCCATTGGTTCGTGACCTCAGCCCCAACCTAGTAAATTTTAAACTTGCTAATAACCTGGTATGCTTTTATATCTGATAACTGTAGAGTTTGTAGAATTTTTTGTTATTTTGCTTAATGTAGGTTGTTTGTGAACTTAAATAAATTGTATATTCTTTCATCACCATCTAGCGCACTTCATTTTGCTGTACTTGACTTATGCTGCTATTTTATAGCCTAGTTTTGCAAGCTTATCCTTTTATCAAGCTTGTTCATGACATATGTATTAGTGGGTTGACACACTAATACAATTGTCTATTCAGAATCAGTGTATTACGGTCTGATCAACCTTAGTGCATTTTGATTCGCCCTTCGTACTACTTTGCGTGGATTGAGATATACAGTTGACTAGTATACCTGCCCTAGACATGACTGAGTATAACTGTATTAATACAAGCATGTGAATAGGAATCACCAAGATAGGATTCAATCCACAATCGCTTGACAATTCCCACCTGAATTCTTTAAAACGCCTTGAACCCGATATTTTCTTTCACCCCACCCTTGAACTCTTTATTATTGATCTTCGTCTTCCCTTATTTCGGAAAGACGAAACCTCATGCCTGGTATAAGTTAGTACAAAGATAGTACTGGATATGCCACAGAGGCCGATCACATACTTGAGGATTAAACTTTCGCAATTGAGGACATATCATATGTGATATGATCGGCGTTGAAATTCGAGGATTGAATGACATAGGTAAACATATTAAGGAATATTTCCTTAAGGTATATAGTCTTTTGTGATGAATGGGTAAACTCTAAGTTGGGTAGCAATGCATTGTCAACTCGAGAGGAATGTCTTTTGGATTGTGACCGAGTAAGGTTAGATTGGAAGAAGAAAGCCATTCGAATTTTGAAAAATTTAGAAGAGTGACTAAGATGATTAATGAATTGATATCGAGGACCCAATAGTTGTACCTTAGGTACATGATTTAAATTTTGAATAATGAAGGTAAAATCATCAACTTGAGTTTAGAAGATAAAATTATAGAATTTCAGACTTGAACATTGGTGGACTACATTTAAAATATTTCTTCAAATTGATGATTTAAATTACAAATTAAAAGTGGTGGTTGAACTACCTAGTTGGATTACTGAGGATGTGTATGAAATTTAAAAATTTGAAGCATACAATTGTGAATGGGAATACTGTTGGACTCGAATCACTTCTAGAGGAATTGATGATAATTAGAATCGTGAGGCAAAGTCATGAAAATGCTATATGGACTTAATCTAAAATCTGCCTATAGGAACCTTGAGGAAGTAAGAAGATATAACCACAGGTTAAAATTTTGATTGGAACAAGTAGTCATCTTAATCATGAAGTGATTGCAGTAGACACGATTAGGATTTAAATTATCGCAGGGAGACTGCGATTGATGTACATGAAGGATTAATAGATTATAGATTAATTTTAAATTTCGAGGACGAAATTTTTGTAAGTTGGGTAGGTTGTAAAACCCCTGAATTTTTCAAATTATTAAATCTTGGATTTTTCCCAATTTTCTGGAATTTTCTGGGAATTTTCTGTAATTAAAATCAAGGTTTTCAATTAATAAATGATTTTTAATTGGCAATAAATAATATTAAAATATCATGAAAATAACTTTTTTGGGTGTAAAATGGAAAACTGGACTTAGAGAAATTTTTCTGGATTTTTCTGGGCCTCAGACCTATTTTTAAATGCCTAAGAACCATTTTTATTAATTAATTATATAATTAACTATTTAATTATTATTATTATTATTATTATTATATTTTATTTGTTTTCTGGCCCATTTTCAGCCCAGCTGGCCCATTGGGCCCAAGCCCAGCCGGCCCACCTGCCATCCGGGTCGGGTCGGGTCAGCCAGACCCGACCCGCCGCCTGCCCGACCCGGGGGACCGCCTCTCCCCCACGACCGCGTCCCCCGTGCGTTTTCCGGCGGGCTCTGGCCACGTCGCCTCTGCTCCGCCCGTCCCGGCCACTCCCCGCGTCCTCCGCGGCCGGCCACGCCGCCACGATCCCCTCTCCCCTCCGCCTTGGCCGGCCTCCCCTCTCCCTTTCCCCTCCTATATAAGCTCCAGCCCTCGGCTCCGGCCACCCACCTGAACTCCTCCGCCGCCGCCGCCAGACTCCGACGGCCGCCCTCCAGCACCTCGCCACCGCCGTGAGCCACCAGTTCCCCGGCCCCCTCCTCCTCTAGCACCCGCCTCGGCCTCCCCTCTCCTTCCTCCTCCCATTCGAGCAGCCGCCTCCGGCCGTCCCACCGCTCCGCCGCCTCCGGCGCCTGCCGCCACGCCGTGCCCGCCCTCGCCGGCGCCGCCCAGCCCCGGCCGGCCTCCCCCGCAGCGGCGCCGCCCTCCTCCGGCCGGACCGCCGTCGGCAGCCTCCAGAATCCCCAAACCCTAACCCTAATTTTTGGGATTCGCGTGTCCGACACGAGTCGGACACGACTCGACCCTGATTTTCGGGTCCCCTTCAGGTGCGTGTAACTTTCGCCTCGTAGCTCTGTTTCCATTTCCGCAAATTGCGTTGTGAAGCCTGTATGACCCTCTCGGTGTCCGGATAAACTGTTCGGGACATCGCGTCCTGTGGTGATCGCAAGGACAGGCAAGTATCTGCATTTCAAGTTTAATCTTTATATTGTGATAATTAATTCCCTGCTCTACTAGTACCCTTGATGATTACACGTAGTGTTAGAATACTGGATTTCATGTCTTGGATACTGTATTTCATGTCTTGCTTTTCATGTCGGGTGGGAGAATACTAGAAGGCATATAGTTTACCCTTCCCCCTACCGTGTTTAATAGCTGTTGGTGGCGACTGTACCCTCAGCCGGATCTCGATTATTCATGTTTAATAGCCGTCTATGACGGCCGGATTAGTCTTATAAACCCCTACATGCCAACTATGTATTCTAAAACAAACACAAGTTCACACAGATAGTTTCTGGATCTTGTTATAGTTCTTGCTGTCTGTAGTGGTTTCATTTCCTGTCTCATTTATTTCTGTTTTCTCATATTCCTGTTTATAGCATTAACTCTGAGATATTGATATTCTTTTGTGCAATTTTCTCAATATGATACTCAAGTTAATTGTCATAAATATTTAGTTTAATCTTGTTGTGCATTGTGTACTTTGCTCCTTTCCTGACTGGATCCGTTGTTTTAGGCGATGATGAGGACCTTGCCCCTACCTATTATGGCCAGTATGAGTTAGCAGGTGATCCATATGAGGAGCCAGTTCCCACCCAGGAGGATACTTCTGCAGAGTAGTTAGCAGTAGCTACTTATTTTATTTCCTTTCAGCATATACTCGGGTTTGTCCCCGATTTATCTTCTGGCTGTATTAACTGTGGATTTGGTTATCCCAGATTAAATATTATGAAATCTTAGCATTCCTATTTTCTGTGATTATTCTTACATGTTCATTATTGTGGATGAGATAGATATTTATTGATCCCAGAAAATGACCTAGACAGCGTACTACCGCCGGTACTGCGGCGTAGGCTGGACGTACCCACGCACTCGTGCCCGAATAACCGGGTGCGGGTCGTGACACGTTTTTGTGGTGGCCCATGCAGGTCAACGACTAAATTGTTCGGTTTTAACTCAGGGAACGAACAGGCCTGCAATAAAGCTAGGATAAGTTTATAGGATCTCATCCACTTGCTTGAATCGTTTTTGATATCTGTATCGTATTCGAACTAATATGAACTTGCATCTTGCCTTGATTCCTGTGCGCCTCTTATTGGTTATTTTGGATACAAGGAAATGGACCCACAAGCCAGCAACGAGGCTCATGCAGAAACACCATAAACCGTTGTGGTTACCCAAGAAGACGATGTGATACCAGTCGGTGAAGGCCAATCATCACAAGGCAGTCAAGCAAGTCAGCCTGCCTCAATAATCCATCAAGATGGCGTTCCACCCTCGACGCAGCCTATTCCACCGATGCCTTCCTTCCCACTGGGACCGCCTATGGACGAACAGCAGATGTTTCGCATGTTCTACATAATGATGCAAGCCTATCAGAAGGTTCAACAAGAAACTCAGCAAAACCAAGCGGAGAACTTCATCGACAGAATTAGCTCGGAGTCACGGAAGCTAAGCCGTTCAAATGCAATTACCTTCGACGAGGACGTTCTTACTGCAGCGCGACCTGTGGAGTGCACCACAAGGATCGAGTCCAGCCGGAAGCAGCCGTATGTGTCAGCACCAGACCATGCACAACAAGAAAAAGCTGTAAAGCGACCACAGATGAATCCAACTCAAGGACAGAACCAACAAGCTCCCACTTGTGGCTATTGTCGAAAACAAGGTCACATTTGGCAGGATTGTAGAAAGAGGCTAGGTGCCTGTCTATATTGTGGATCAGCAGCACATCAAATGAAGGACTGTCCTGCTGCTCAAAGATGCACAACTGCACAAAAGTTCCAGTTCAGGCCAGGCCCCAACAGCGCAGCAGAGGGCACCACCTCAAGAACACGGACAAGCTTATGCGATGACCGTGGAGAACGTGCAGACTCTTAGAGTAACTAATGCGCGTAAGTGATTCGTAGATACCGTTTTCTAGTATTGTTTTAGCTTGTGCTTACTGGTTCGTGACCTCAGCCCCAACCTAGTAACTTTAAACTTGCTAATAACCTGGTATGCTTTTATATTTAATAACTGTAGAGATTGTAGAGTCTTCTGTTATTTTGCTTATTGTGTGAACTTCAATGATTTGTACCTCCTTTCATCATCATCTAGCGTACTTAATTTTGCCGTACTTGATTTATGCTGCTAGTCTATAGCCTAGTTTTGCAAGCTTACTCTTTATCGAGCTTGTTCATGACAAGTGTATTATTGGGGAGGCCCACAATGATGCATTTCAGAATCAGTGTATTACGGTCTGATCAACCATAGTGCGCTTGATTCGCCCTTCGAATTAATACTTTACGTGGATTGAGATATAGTTGACTAGTATACTTGCCCTAGATATTTCTGAACATATCGTATCGATTACATAACTGTATTAATACGAGCATGTGAATAGGAATTACCGAGATAGGATTCAATCCACAATCGCTTGACAATTCCCACCTGAATACTTTAAAACGCCTTGACCCCGATATTTCTTTTCTATCACCCCACCCTTGAACTCTTTATTATTGATCTTCGTCTTCCCTTATTTCGGAAAGACGAAATCTCGTGCCTGGTATAAGTTAGTACATAGATAGTACTAGATATGCCACATAGGCCGATCACAAACTTGAGGATTAAACTTTCGTAATTGAGGACATATCATATGTGATATGATCGGCGTTGAAGTTCGAGGACTGAATGACATAGGTAAACCTATTAAGGAATATTTTTCTTTAGGTATATAGTCTTTTGTGATGAATGGGTAAACTCTAAGTTGGGTAGCAATGTATTCGTCAACTCGAGAGGAATGTCTTTTGGATCGTGACCGAGTAAGGTTAGATTGGAAGAAGCAAGCCATTATAATTTTGAAAATTTAAATGAGTGACTAAGATGATTAGTGAATTGATATCGAGGACCCAATAGTTATATCTTAGGTTTATGATTTTGAATAATGAAGGTAAAATAATCAATTTGAATTTAGAAGATAAAATTATAGAATTTCAGACTTGAACATCGGTGAACTACATTTAAATTATTTTTCAATTTGATGATTTGATTTAAGAATTAAAATTTGAGGGTTGGACTACCTAGTTAGAATATTGAGAATGTAAATGGAATTTAAAGAGTTGAAGCATACAATTGTGAATAGGAATACTGTTGGACTCGAATCACTTCTAGAGGAATTTATGATAATTAGAGGCAAAGTCATGTGCAAATCTTGAAAATGCTATATGGACTTAGTCAAAAATCTGCCTGAGGGTAATTTGAGGAAGTAAGAAGTAATAACCATAGGTTGAATTCTTGATTGGAACAAGTAGTCGTCTTAAACTTTGAAGTGATTGCAGTGGATATGATTAGGCTTTTAATTATCGCAAAGAGATGGCGTTCGACTTTCCCTATGTACATGAAGGATTAACAGATTATGACTTAATTTTAAATTTCGAGGACAAAATTTTTATAAGTTGGGTAGATTGTAAGCCCTTGATTTTTCAAAAAATATTAAATTAGGATTTTTCAGAATTTTCTGGAATTTTCTGGGAATTTTCTGTAATTAAAATCAGGATTTTTTAATTATTGAATGATTTTTAATTGTTAATAAATAATATTAAAATATCATGGAAATAATATTTTGAGTGTAAAATGGAAAACTGGACTTAGAATAATTTTTCTGGATTTTTTGGGCCTCAGACCTATTTTTAAATACCTAAAAACTATTTTACTAATTAATTAATTAATTAAAATTATTTATTATTATTATTATTATTATTATTTATTATAATATTTTTATTTTTTTGGGCCGGCCCGGCCCAGTGGACCGGCCCAGCAGCCGCCGCTAACCGGCCCAGCCCGCACAGCGTAACGGGTCGGGTCGGTTAAACCCGAACCGGGCCTCCGCCCGACCCGCTGACCCGTTCTCCCCCACCCTCTCCCCCACGATGCCCGACTCCTCCGGCTGCCCGCGTCCCGCGCCGGCCACCCCGCGCAGCGCCGCGTTTCCCGGCCACCTTCCCCAGCGCGCCTCCGCCTTCTCCGGCTAGCTCCTCCTCCTCCCTCCTATATAAATCTTCCCCTCTTCTTCTTCCCCCTCACTTCACCCTAACCCTAAACCTAACTCCGGCCACCTCGCCAGCCGCCTCGACGCCGGCCGACCAGCCGCACCCCTCACCGCCCCCACTCGCCGCCGTGCCGCCGCCTCCGGCGCCTGCCCCTCGCCGCCGACCAGCCTCCCCGTCGCCAGCGTTGCCCCAGCCGCCTCCGGCCGGCCGCCCCTCCGCCGGAGCTCCCAGACCAAACCCCAACCCTAGATTCCCTGTGTCCGACACGAGTCGGACACGTGTCGGACACGGTTCGACCCCCGGTTTTTGGGTCCCCTTCAGGTACTTGTAACTTTTTGTTCGTAGCTCTGTTTTCGATTCTGCAAATTGCGTTACGAAGCCTGTATGACCCTCTCGGTGCCCGGACAAACCGCTCGGGGCATCGCGTCCTGTGGCGATCGCATACCGCGATCCAAAAACAGGAAAAACCAGACCCTGTTTCACCCCGGAACTGAGTACGCCCCACCAAACGGGACGACTTGGTCGCGTGCGGTCTTCACAGATACGTGCGCGCCGTCGATACGAATGTGTGAGATTTCGCGAAAGCTGATTCGGGTGTGCGTGCACACCGGAATCAACGCGTATCCGCGAACATCGCCCCGTATCCGCCTTTTCTGCAATTTGTCCTAACTTTTTGTACACTCGTCGGATCAAGAAAAAACTTGCGCCATCGTACTCGTAGCGATACGCTGGTCCTGTGGGTCAAGTTTGGGTCGATTCTGAGAACGTTGACGAAATCGCGTGTCGTAGGCCCCACAGGCCCCGCTCGACGGGCGATTTTGTGATCGGCTCATCGGAATCCAATTCTGGAAGTTCCGTTGGGTTCGTATCAGCGTTCCTGACCTATTGACACTAAGTTTGGTGAATTTGGAGACCGTTGACCCGGACACATTTTTCGGTGCAAAGCGGGCCCACCGGTGGACCCGGTTTTGACCCGAAACTGCCGTTTCTGTCCTTGTCTCCAAATTGGACCCAAGGATAGGCGTTTCTAGCTATTTGATATTTTCTGAGCATGATGGTAATGTTTATTTCAGCATCCGGAGTCATTTTTGGAATTTCCCCGAGATACAAACCATATTTGGATCCAAACAACAGGCAAGTACCTGTACTTCAAGTTTAATCTTTATATTGTGATAATTAATTCTCTGCTCTACTAGTACCCTTGATGATTACATGTAGTGTTAGAATACTGGATTTCATGTCTTGGATACTGTATTTCATGTCTTGTTTTTCATGTCGGGTGGGAGAATACTAGAAGGCATGTAGTTTACCCTTCCCCCTACCGTGTTTAATAGCTGTTGGTGCGCGACTGTACCCTCAGCCAGATCTCGATTATTCATGTTTAATAGCCGTCTATGACGGCCGGATTAGCCTTATAAACCCCTACATGCCAACTATGTATTCTAAAACAAACACAAGTTCACACAGATAGTTTCTGGATCTTGTTATAGTTCTTGCTGTCTGTAGTGGTTTCATTTCCTGTTTCATTTATTTCTGTTTTCTCATATTCCTATTTATAACATTAACTCTGAGATATTGATGTTCTTTTGTGCAATTTTCTCAATATGATACTCAAGTTAATTGTCATAAATATTTAGTTTAATCTTGTTGTGCATTGTGTACTTTGCTCCTTTCCTGACTGGATCCGTTGTTTTTGGCGATTATGAGGACCTTGCCCCTACCTATTATGGCCAGTATGAGTTAGCAGGTGATCCATATGAGGAGCCAGTTTCCACCCAGGAGGATACTTCTACAGAGTAGTTAGCAGTAGCTACTTATTTTATTTCCTTTCAGCATATACTCGGGTTTGTCCCCGATTTATCTTCTGGCTGTATTAACTGTGGATTTGGTTATCCCAGATTAAATATTATGAAATCTTAGCATTCCTATTTTCTGTGATTATTCTTACATGTTCATTATTGTGGATGAGATAGATATTTATTGATCCCAGAAAATGACCTAGACAGCGTACTACCGCCGATACTGCGGCGTAGGCTGGACGTACCCACGCACTCGTGCCCGAATAATCGGGTGCGGGTCGTGACAGTTGTTCTATTCATTACGATTTTATTCTGAAGTCTATTTTTGGTTCTAATTATTTTTTGATAGATAGTAAAGATGCATGAAATTATATTCTTGAGATTAATTCACGATCATGGTATATAAAAATATATGTTATTAAAGTAGCAGCACATTAGATAATAGAAATAGTGAATATTTTTCTGAATACCAGCATGTTAGTTCGGGTGCTAGTCCTTCTCAACAAATTATTTTATTTTTCCAAGAAGGTCATTCATCAAATGAATCTAACCATGGTGATGATAGTGACAACGACGATGGAAATAGTGATGATTTAGTTAAAAATATAGATTATACGGTAGATGATGATGTTGTAAAAGCTATCACTGATGAAGTATTTAAGGGACAATTATTTCCTAGTCGTTCTCACTTTAGAAGCTTTATAAGTAATTTAGCAATTAAATATAATTTTAGTTGTTCAGCTAGTGTTACGAATAATGCTCGTGGAATTATATATAGTTGTCATCAACCGAATTGTAATTGGAGAGTATATGTCAAATCCATTGGAAATGGCGATATAGTTAAAGTTAGTACATTATAAAATCGTTAATCTTGTTTATGGAGACTTAGTACAGGACGTCATCGACTAGCTACCGCTGCATGTATTAAGACCATGATAATTGACATTATTAGAGATAACCAGTCATATAGTCCATCACAAATTGTTAAAGATATATATAGGGAGCACCATATACAAGTTAGTTATTCCAAAGCCTGGAGAGCCCGAGAGACGTCATTAGCTAAAATTAATGGTAGTTATGATGAGGCATATGCTAGTCTTGAGGAGTAATGTTATAGAATTATGGAGACGAATCCATGTAGTACATGTTTTATTAAAACTGCCGAAACAATAGCTTTCAACGAATTTTTATTTGTTTTAAGTCATGTATTGACGGATTTTTAAGGGTATGTTTACCGGTTATTAGTACTAATGCTACATTTCTTTCGTCTAAATATCAAGGTATCTTATTTATTGCTCGTGCTCACGATCCTAACTATCAATTATATCATATTTCTTATGTTGTTGCTGAAGGTGAGAATAGTGATTCTTAGTCTTGGTTTTTGAACTCTCTTAAAATATCTTTTGAAAGTTTTTTTTAATGCTTGGAGTAGAATTTTATTTATATCTGATAAGCAAAAAGGATTAATAAATGCTATTCGTGCTATTTTTCCTGCATCTCCTCATTTTTTTTGTATTCAATATTTTAAACAAAACATGAAATAAGTTATGAAAGAACCAGCATTTCAACACATGTTAGACTCGCTTGTTAGATCATATAATGAAACGGACGCAAAGAGTGTGTTTGATATAATTAAAGTCGAGAACATAATGTTGTATGATTGGCTTATTGGTGTAAACGATAAAGTCGTCGATTTGAACATTGGATAACAGCGTATGCTACTTGTTCTAGATTAGATATTAACACTTCTAATCTTGTTGAATGTTTCAATAGCTGGATTAAGAAATTACGAGATAAGCCAATAACAATACTTCTCAATGGTATTAGAGCCAAGATTATTATACTTCATGACAATCATAGAAAGAATGCTGAAAATATAGACACAGATTATTGTCCGAAGATGTTAAAGACTATGGCTTATATTATCAAAGAGAAGAATCACCTAGAAATATTAGCTATTGATAGTTATAAGTTTGAAATAATAGACCATGCAACAAGTAGAACCTATATTGTTAAATTTTTTTATCATATCTATGTATATGTAATTTTGAAAGTGTAATGAAGTTATACCAAATTATGCATGTCATCGACAAAAACACGCAAAGTAAAATCATCTACGGATCTACTCTTGAACCTTTGCTCCTCATATTTGTATACTCGGTTGCTCATAAGAGGGCATCCCCACTATTGCCTATAATCCAAGTTACCAATGTCTGCATAATGTAAACAAATTTTGAGCAAACTATTTACACTAAATCAATACGAATAATGAGTAACTTAGAACTTACATTCCTCAGCAGATCTTAGTCTGGAAAATATGTCTCTCACACTATAATTCTTGAACCGATTATTCTAATTAGCAACGAGACCAAGGATTCGTTGTTTTACATTTGCTGGCTCATAACCGACAGTCGGTGGATCATCGAGAATTATTTGAGTCATCCCGAATTATCGAAGAACACGGTCTGCCGGATGTTACATGATGAACCGATCATATATAATATAAGATATGTGTAAACTAAACGAATATGATGTCCTCTTGATTTATGGAGCATCATCTTCATATGTGTAAGGTAACCAGGTAACCTATTTAATGACATTGTATCAAAAAGATATAAAGTTTTTCTACGATCATAATTGTAATAATTTAAATATATTTATTAGATATTTAAATAATTACCTTATTATACTGCAGTGTATCAAATTGTCTACAATAAAGTGATACACTCCTGTATTAGTAGTGTTGATAATTCACTACATCTGTGGACCATCTCATAGCAACCGAAAAGACTCCAACATCACTGAGAATGCTAGTAACAGGCCTACCAATATAGAAGTGCTTGTAGGACCAGAACTATAAAACAAAAATATGACATTAGTACAAACAAAATTTGTATTTTAATCTAACTAATTTAGGTCTTTCATTCATACCTGAATCAGTGAAATACATCCACAAATACTCTTGCAACTGGATATCATAAATTCTGACAAATTTGCGTATAAAAATGCTCGAGTAGCAGCTTCCCATGCATGCTGAGTAGGTTTTGTCAAATCATCCAAGAATGGTAGAAGCTGCACATTTACCATATTTTTTGATGCATCGGAAAATAGAATTGCACCACATAAACAGAGCAAATATGTCACGTTCCAGTCCCAAATTACGTAGGACTAGGAATATGCAACATGCTAGCCGTATGTATACGAAAACTCCAATGTGTTGAAAGATTGTAACACAAACGTACGCTGTACATGAATATCAAATCCACAAGTGGTAATATACTGTCAACACAAGTCACACGCAATCTATATCTCATCCACAATATAATAAAGAAATAGGAAATAAATAACTGAATCTCAAATATGAAGTATCAAAGAATGATAGTCGGATGGAAATAAATCCACTGCCAATCGACTATACAAAGAAAACTAAATGAGAGAAGAGATCAAACTCTAAATAAGACAAATGTCAATAAAAGGAAATAACAACTAGAATATCCATCAGTCGCGATGAATCAGGGGTACTCTAAAGGTAAGACCTCCTCAGTCTGGTATGAAGTGTCAGGTCCGGGTCCGCACTCATGTGGATAATCCTGTCCGTCTATACCTGGAAAGAGACCAGGTCCTCAGAGGGACGTAACAAGATACATAGAAGCATGCCAATAAAGTACTGAAAAATAAACATCCAAGGGTTGCCTAACCATCTATGTGAATGCACTTTGAGAACAACTTTCCAACACGTAGGCTATGTAGCTAGAATGGGATTGGCATGATTCTCTCAAAGAATCAGGAGCCTACAAAGCATGACATCTTTTGAACGTCAGAGGCCACCTGATAGTAATAATATATATATAGTGTCATCATGACCGCGCATCTTCGACGGAGCGTACGGGTTACACAAGAAAAGTGCAAAGGAGCCCAAACGCCTTACTTGTTGTCCTCCCCATCCCATGCTCTAAGCATGTTATATCTATGATACGATGATACCTCTAATAACTGCCAAGGCTTCTAATAATGCAAGTTCTATCAGCAGTTATCCCTATCCGTCGCACATCCCAAACGTACCAGTGGCCAGCCGAGTACGCAAGTCCGTGTCCTACACGAGACTCACACTCGTGTAACAACTGTGTCATGGCCAATGAAATATAAGAATGCCTCATGATAATGGGTGGTCTCATAAAGCTAGGTCAACATGCATATATATAATAAAAACAGAATACGACGCCACCGTCGTTGCTCCCAAGTTATTCTTGGACGCGCAATTTATATAGCAGTTAAAATATATGAACTAAATGACAGAAATAAAATGCATGCACCATATGGAAGTTAAATCACAGTACAATGGCAAGGTATACTTGACTGGCAAACAATCTGCATAGTGTAAGCGTCAAGACGTCAAGTACACAAGATCAGAAACTATGGCCTCCGAATAAATGTATCCGGATGCTGAAATAAACATTACCAACGTTCCCGGAATCAGCAAGATAGCTAGAAAATACTACCCTTTTGTCCAATTTGAACACAGGGACAAAACGGTAATTTTGGATCAAAGCGGGTCCACATGTGGGCCATTTTGTACCGAAAAGTGTGCCAGAGGTAAGGTCTCTAGATGGGACAAATTATAGGTCAAATAAATTTTAAACGTCAATATGAACTCAACGGTATGTCCAATTTTAGATTTCGGTGAGCCGAACACAAATTCGCCCTTAAAGTCAACCGTGGGGCCCGCAAATAGGCGGCTTGGTCAACTATCTCAGAATTGCATGAAACTTGGGTCACATGACCAGCGTGATACCATGAATTCAATAGCGTAAATTTTGTTGCATTCCGACGAGCGTACACAAAATGGTGTGATATTTTACAAAAATTGCGATACAAAGACTTTTTACGGATACATGTTAATTTCGACGCGCACACACGTCGAAATCATTTTTTGCGAAAGCCCACACGTCAGGACGTACCATACGCGTCTTTCAGTATAATTGGTACATGATGGGGCAGTCCCGTTTGGCGGGACGCGCTCCGTATCACAATTTATAATATTTTAAAAATAAGTTTTTCTCAGTTTTCAACCTAATTTATCTCTGATTCTAACACAAAATAAAATAAACTAATTAACAGAGAATGATCTTGGTTATATAGACTTCCCATAGCAAAAAGTAAATATCAATTTGGAGGTCTATGGTGGAAGATATCAGTCTCTAAACATAGGTCATTGAAACAGTTCATAACAGTTTAAAATATATGATTTTTCCTCAACTTGGCTTCGATTTCTACCTAGTGTTAAACGTTGTTCGATGGAAACTAATTAATAGAGTTGAGAGGGGGATAGGTTGTGATCATATCGGCGAAGACGAATTCGAAAGTAATCGAGAGACGAGGCAGAAAATGGCGCGTGAAGTAGGGGTCATCGCTGCCGGTGTCGCGGATGCTTGCGCGGTTGCGCGGGCGACGTTGACGCGGTCGGCCGGCGGCGCTGGGTTTCGGTGACTGCGCGGAAGGGCGGAAGTTGACGCTGGGGTGTGGGCGATTAGATTAGGGTTAGGGTTTTGGTTTATAGCATGGGAATATATATATATATATATATATATATATATATATATATATATATATATATATATATATATATATAGGGAAAGAGGCGGGGTGAGATGAGAAGGGTCGCAGCCGCGGGGTTCTACTCGCGGGTTGGGTTGGACGTTTGGTTTTAGGGGTTTAGGTATATTGGCTGTGGTTGCCTTTTGGCTTGGGAATTAGTCTTAGGCTGCTGTGGGTTAGTTTAGGCTTAGGGTTTAGGAATTAAGTCATGGGTTTTAGTTTTTTTTTCTTTACTTAATACTATATATTTGTATATATATGTATATATATGGTATAAAAATTCCAGAAAATTTATTAGTACCTTCTAAAAATCCAACACCCTTCTACCTGGATTCCTAAAATAAAATAAGATAGAAATAATAGTTTTGCTCATAAATTTTAAATGGGTAATGATCTAGGTAATTAAATCAATAAATTTTATTTTCTAATTAACTAAGAAATAATGTAATTAAATTAAATAATTAATTATATAAATATAATATTTTAAATTTGGGGGTTTTATATTCTACCCAACTTATAAAAATTTTGTCCTTGAAATTAAAATTAAGCCACGATAGAAAATCAAGGATGGTGCATGGTAGAAATGAATAAAGTAAATCCATACCTTGACTTTGAACAGATATGGAAAACGTTTGCGCATGTCATCATCGCGCTCCCAAGTGGATTCTCCTGGCGCACAATGCTTCCATGCCACGCGGACCAAGGGAATAGACTGATTCCTCAACACTTTCTCTCGACGATCAAGGATCCCCACATGTTGCTCTTGGTATGACAAGCTCGGCCCAATGGTGATCTCAAAGTGGTCGAGAATATGACTATTATCTGCCACATATCGCCTAAGTTACGACACGTAGAATACATCATTTACTCCCTCGAGTGAATGTGGTAGTGCAAGTCGATACGCCACTTCTCCCACTCGCTCTAGCATGTTAAATGGTCCAATATACCTTGGGCTCAACTTGCCACGCCCTCCGAATCGAATAGTGCCTCTAGTAGGTGATATCCTCAAGAAGACATGATCGCCTTCTTTAAACTCCAAGGGACGACGGTGAAGGTCTGCCCACTGCTTCCGTCTGTCTTGCGCTGCTCGCAAGTGCTCCTGTATCTTCTTCACTGTCTCCACGGTGCTGACTACCAATTCTGGTCCCATAATCTGACGTTCTCCCATGTCACTCCAACACACGGGAGACCTACACTTTTTTCCATACAATGCTTCAAACGGAGCCATCTGGATGCTCGCTTGATAGCTATTGTTGTAAAAAAACTCCACAAGATGTAGGTGGTCCTCCCATGATCCTCCAAAGTCCAATATACAAGCCCTCAACATATCCTCCAGTGTCTGAATAGTACGTTCAGACTGACCATCTGTCTGCGGGTGATAAGATGTACTGAATTTCAGACGAGTCCTACTCTCCTGCATGCTTCTCCAAAAGTGAGATATAAAACGTGAATCCCTATCTGACACAATACTGATCGGAATGCCGTGCAACCTCACGATCTGCCTCATGTATAAGTCAACCAAAGCTTCTATAGACTGACCAACTCTAAAAGGCAAGAAATATGCGAACTTGGTAAGTCGATCCACTATTACCCATACAGCATCTCTCCCACTTGGACTATTCGGGAAACCCGTGACGAAGTCCATAGTGATATGCTCCCACTTCTACTCAGAAATCGGAAGTGGTTGCAATTGCCCTGCTGTTCTCTGATGTTCTGCCTTCACCTGCTGACATACTAGACATTTGGCCACAAAGCGAGCTATCTCTCTTTTTATCCCATGCCATCAAAAGTGTTGTCGCAAGTCACGGTACATCTTGGTGCCTCCAGGATGAATAAAATATACCGAACTATGAGCTTCTGCCATCAGCTCCTGTCGAATCTCTCTATTGAGAACATATAAACGATTACCATATCGTAATATCTCGTCCGTATGAATGCGCAATCCCGTCTGCTCTCCGGCCTCTGTCATTTCTTTCAATCTCCTGAACCTAGCGTCCGTAGGCAAAGCGGCCTTGATCCTCTCTACTAGTGATGACTGTACTTGTAAATTGACTAGTGTCCCATCTGCTTTGGGTAATATCACTTTTATGGCAAGCTCTTGCAAGTCCTCCAATAACTCCCCCTGCGTCATCAAGAAGTAAGCTGGTGGCTTCCGGCTTAACGCGTCTGCTACTACGTTAGCCTTGCATGGGTGATAATGCAGCTCTATCTCAAAATCCTTCATCAACTCAAGCCACCGACGTTGCCTCATATTTAGCTCCTTCTGAGTGAAGACTTACTTGAGGCTCTTATGGTCTGTATAGATCTCCACTCGTTCCCCATATAGGTAATGTCTCCATAGCTTCAGAGCAAAAATAATGGCAGCAAGCTCCAAGACATGAGTTGGATAATTCTTCTCATGTACTCGTAACTATCTAGATGCATATGCAATTACCTTGCCATGCTGCATCAACACGCATCCCAAGCCTTTCCCCGATGCGTCACTATAAATCACATAACCTCCTGATCCTGATGGAATAGTCAATATTGGTGCTGTGCTCAGTCGCTTTTTCAACTCCTCGAAAGCGGCTTGACACTCGTCAGTCCATACGAACTCTTGGTCCTTACACGTCAACCGAGTCATAGACGCTGGTATCCTTGAGAAGTTCTCCATGAACCGTCGGTAATATCCCGCAAGTCCAAGAAAACTCCTTACCTCCGATGCTGATTTAGGAACGGGCCATGTCTCGACTGCGGAGATTTTCTCTGGATCAATAGAAATACTATCTCCCATAACGACATGCCCAAGAAACGAGACTCTGTCAAAGAAAAACTCTTATTTACTGAGCTTCTCATATAACTGCTCTCCCCTCAAGGTCTCTAGGATAATCCGCAGGTGCTTCTCGTGCTCCTCGTGGCTCTTCGAATAGACAAGTATGTCATCTATGAAGACGACCACGAACTGGTCCAAATACTGATGGAATACTCGGTTCATTAAGTCCATAAAGATAGCTGAAGCATTGGTCAATCCAAATGGCATGACCAGAAACTCGTAGTGTCCATATCTTGTCCTGAATGCGGTCTTTGGGATATCCTTCTTCCGTACCTTCACTTGGTGATATCCCGATCTCAAGTCTATCTTCGAGAATACCTTGGCTCCGCTAAGCTGATCAAATAAGTCATCAATACATGGCAATGGGTATTTATTCTTCATAATTACTGCATTTAAGACTCTGTAGTCGATGCACATACGCACAGATCTATCCTTCTTTGGTACAAACAATACTGGTGCTCCCCAGGGTGATGCACTTAGCCGGATTAAACCTTTCTCCTCTAATTATTTCAACTGTGCCTTCAGCTCATCCATCTCCTTCTTCGCCAATCTATAAACATGCGACGCTATGGGTGCTGCTCCGGCCGGTCTCAATTCAATCAAGAATTCCACGTCTCTGTCCGAAAGTAGTCTTGGCAATTTCTCTGGAAAGACGTCTTGGAACTCTGAAATGACGGGGTAATAAATAATGTCATCCATTGCACACTGAACACCATCAAGGGCTTCTGTGGATCCCCGTGTAAACTCAAGTTCTGGCTGGCCTGGTACCTTAAAAAGAATGCTTCCTCCAAAATAGTTGAAGAAAGCGTGGTACTTGCTTAGCCAGTCCATCCCAAGCACAATATCAAAATTTGGCATAGGAAGGACTAAGAGTCGGGCATTCATCTCTCTGCCACGAATCACTACAGGACAAGATCTACAAATCCGACTAACAGGTACAACTCCTCCTCCGGTGAGAATTCTAACACAACTAGATAAAGGTGTAGTGGCAATATTATGTTTGGCAATAAAATTAGAAGATATGAACGAGTGGGTGTCTCCTGAATCAAATAATATAACAGCAGGAAAAGTAAAAATAAGAGTAATACCTGCTATAACATCAATCTCCTGTTCCATGTCATCCACTTGTAGTGCAAAAGCTTGTCCATTCCTTGGTGGTAGTTCATGTATGGCCCTCGTGAACTGGTCCTCCTGAGTAGGTAGCGGTGGTTCTCGCTGAAATCCTCCGGCTGCTGGGGGTCGAGGTGCTCCTGGTCTAGTCATCTACTGAACTGGCTTTGGTGCTGGAAGTGCTGGCCTCTATATTGGAGGTAAAAGTGTCAATGCCTGCTGCATTGGGCAGTCTCTCGCCATATGCTGTCTAAAACCACACCTCATACATTGTCCCAAGCGAGTCCGACAGTCTTTCGAAATGTGCCCACGTTTTTCACAATAATTGTAGTAGGGTTTCTCCGAAATCTAGTATGGTCCTGCTCTGTGCTGCTTCTGTTGTTGTGCCAAAGAAAGTTTGATGGGCCCTCCTTTCTGTGTCCTTATTGATCCCTGCTGTGCCTTCAGTTGACCTCCCTTTCCCTTGCTGATGGTCTCTTGTAGCCTAGCTTCTGCTAATAATTCAGCATAAGAGATCCGGGACTATGAGCTAGTGTAGTGTTGGAGCTCCTGAGTCAGCTCGCGGTGAAACCTCTTAGCCTTCTCTAAATCATTAGTTATCAGGGCAGCGCCATATTTACTAAGGCGACTAAACTCTGCATCATACTCGTCAACTGTCTTGTTCCCCTGCTCCAGATGGAGGAACTAATCGTACAACGCATCCCTTACAGTGTCCGAAAAGTACTTCCTCTCAAAGCACTCCAAGAATTATTCCCAAGTCTGACGCGTACTTAACTGGCGCTCCATTGATTTCCACCAGTGATGAGTATTACCATCTAGCTAGGTCCTTACGCCTGTCATCCATAGATCTGTAGGCAGTTGTAATGCTTCTAATAACTTCTGGGCGTGGATAATCCAGTTTGTGGTCTCCTCTGGGCTCTCAGTGCCTTTATATGTCTTGGGAACTGTAAACCCCCTCACCTAAAATAGATATTTTGTGTATATTTTATATTATTATAGGTATTGAATTTCTTTAGAGTATTCTGTTATTTAATTAGCAAATAAATTTCTTAATATATTTACTTATATAAATATTTATTTAGAATCATTTTTAGGTTATTTTAGATTTTTGAAATTAATTAGGATTTATTTGGATATATATAGTCTTAATATTAGATATATGCTAATTTAGTGTTAATAGATATTAATAAGATTTTATAAATTATTTGTATTATATTTAATTATATTCAAGATTATAAATTATTGAGATAGATTCAAACTCTACTTTAAATTAATTCAAATCATGAACCTACTAGGAATACAACTTAATGTATATCATATCCTTATTTAAATTCATCATAATCCTATCCAAATTAACCAATCCTAGTTGTATTTAATTAAGTAGTCTCAACCATTATAAATACCTCATCCTTCATATTTTTCCCCAAATTCCTCTCTTTTTCGTCCAAAAATAGTCAAAATTCGTCATAAATTCAGCCTCATTTTCTACTAGTTATGACGAATTAAAAAGACGATATCTCCTAGCTCCGGACTCCAAACGAGGCCTAGTTTTTTTTGTTAGAACGATAATGAGGTTAGCTTTCTGATTATATAAATTGTTTTTCTAAATTATGAGTATTAAATTCTGGAAAATTCGTAGAGCACAGCATATCCGAAAATAGACGTATTTCGATGTTTTCGCGATTCCGGGAGAACCAGGAATCAGAATCACGAACCGTTTAAAGTTTCGGAAAGCTAATGTCGAGATCATCGACATATATTTTTCTCAGAATTTAATTTGAAGTATTTACATACTGTTAATTCTGTAGAACTTCTAGGTTAGAATTTAACCATCGGTGCACAATACAAAATTTGTATGTGCCATAATTCCCAAACGAATTTGAATTCGGACGAGCCGTAAATTCCAGCATATTTTTGACGCTGAAATCTACAGGAAATCATGCATGAAAGTTGAGTTTGTGTTGGTTGACTTTTTGGTCAACAGATCGCCTCGATTTGCTTGCCATGAGTCTCGAGTTGATAAAATTCAGTTTCTTTGGACAAAATTTAGGAATTAACATAAAAATTAGAATAATAAGATTAAAATAGGATTTTAGAGTAACTATTCCAGAATTAAATAAATTAAAATAAATTATCTTTTGACGTGATAAATTTGTAATACATAGGATATTGGATTTGTTCTGCGCGACTTCTGGAGCAGGTTATTGGTACATCGCAGCTTCCTTACCAGGCAAGTGTACCTTGCCAAACTTGCAGTATATTGATTCATATTATTCTTTTGTTTTATTCCTGTGATTGTTGTGCATGCTTGACCTAGGACCGTGTGACGTACTTAGCGTCCGATTATAGTCGGGTGCCAACACCGTACGCGGTGTTGTGTAATGTCACCTAGAGATGGATACCGAGACCCGATACATTCTCGTACCTGTCTTATCAGGAACATAGACCCAGGACACTTGACACTACTCATGAGACGGAATCTTCCTGAGATATTCATGGTGATTCTGTATAGGATACAGGTGATGACATACACAGTTTACATGCTTAGATTTTATCCAGACTTGTTGCATTAGATATGATCCTGCGTATCATGGACATGAGACGTGAGATTACATTGGGTGGGAAGAGATTTACCATACAAAAGGCTGAATATATATATATAACAATTTAATGGAAGTGCCTTAGTCTCTGGAAACAGAACTTTGGTACCGTACTGGCCCTCGAGAGAATACTGCTATGGTTTCTATGACACTGATCCTGTAGTAGCCTCAGCCCGAGTATGACTAGAACTCTCACTTGCATGTCACTTAGTTGGTTATATATATTTACCCTATTTGTTTCATTACTGCATTTATTTTGGCTTGTATTTTCTGTACCTTGCTGTCCCCTGAGGACCTGGATCCGGATTATGTCCCCAGATATTGCAGACGAGATCGATCCAGAGGTTTATGGAGCAGGAGCATTATCAGGAGCAGACATTGGAGCAGTACCAGATCCAGTAGACGCGTGATCACCGAGGGTATCTTCTGAGTATATACTGTTCCATACTCAGTATTTGTTGTGGTTATCTTTATTCTTGTATCTTGACAGATGTATTCAGACTCATTATCGGGTTATTTCCCCGAGTTTATATTATATTGAGATTGATCTTTCTTTATGATTCTGATATTGTTGTATTCATTTCTGTGGATGAGATTAGTATATCTAGATCCTTATTGTTGTACTACAGCTTAAGTATGCCCTGATGGATCCATTAAATTGGGTTGTCCATCGGTGCGTACTGCTGGCCATTGCCACGTGTCTAGTCCCTCGGTATTTTGGGACTGGGGCGTGACATGGTTTTTGTGGTGGCCCATGCAGGTCTACGACTAAATTGTTCGGTTTCAACTTAGGGACCGAGCAAGCCTGCAATAAGAATAGGATAAGGATCTCATCCACTTGCTTGAATCGTTCTTGACATCTATATCGGGTTCGAATTAATTTCTTAACTTACATCCTGCCTTGACTCCTGTGCGCTCCTTATTGTTTATTTTGGTTGTTACTCTTGAATTTTTGAATTATGTGATTGGTAATTAGAACTTGACAATTAAAGTTAGTAATGTAGATTATGACCCAATGATTACCCCTTAGCTCTAAGTCACGTAATTAGTACCCCCACCTCGATACCAGTTAGATCCCTTTCCCCCTAACGGCTAGTAACTCTTCTATCCTCACTATCGACGCTTGTCCTATAAGTACTAAGACTAAGGCTTAAGACGACCATGACCTATGTAATATAGGAGGATACCCTAATAGGTACCAAGACCCTTCTCGTAGAGCTTAAACAAGAGTTTCCACGATATCCTTAAGAGATTTCAGTATTAGTTTATTATAAGTTGGGTAGTATGCCTCACAACATAGTACCACCTGGCCCTATTGACCCATTGACGAAGTAAACAAGGATGACACAACTTTAGACTTGCGTAAGAAGATAGTATTTATTCAGACAATGGAATTTAGAGGTCCTTGTCCCTATTTGGTCGACTAGCGACTTAGACAAGGAGGTTGTATGATGACTGTAAGAGACTGGGTAATCTTTATTTATTATTGCTTATTTTGTGTTGTTTTGTGAACTTGAATTAATTTGTACCTCCTTTCATCATCATCTAGCGTACTTATAATTGTTATACTACCTTGACTTATGCCGCTATTATAGCCTAGTTTTTGCAAGCTTATTCCTTGTCGAGCTTGTTCATGACATAGGTATTATTGGGGAGGCCCACAATAATACATTTCAGAATCAGTATATTAAGGTCTGGCCAACCTTAGTGTGCTTGATTCGCCCTTCGTAACGCTACTTTACGTGGATTGAGATATGTAGTGATTAGTAGACGAATATACTTGCCCTAGACATGTCTGACATATCGTATCGGTTACATAACTGCACCGATGTGAGCATGCGAATAGGAAATTACCAAATTAAGATTTCAATCCACAACTGTCTTGACAATTCTCATTTGAATTCTTTAAACGCTTTGATTCCCATACTTCCATTCTATTACCCCTCCTTGAACTCTTTTCCGTTGCTTTCCGTCTTCCCTTGTTTCGGAAAGACGAAATCTCGTGCTTGGATATAAGTGATACACGGATAGTACAAGATATACCCCATAGGCCAATCACATTATTGGGTGACTATCTTTCATAATTGATTAAGGGCATATCACATATGATATAGTTGGTGTTAAAGTTTTGAGGATTAAATGACATGAGAAAATAAATCGAGGAATATTTTTCTTAAATGTAAGAGCCTTATGTGATAGATGGGTAAATTCTAAGTTGGGTAGAAATTACATTATTAAACTTGATGTAAATTCTTTTAGATTGTGATCAAGTGAGATTAGATAGGGAGAAACCATGTTCTATTTTAATTTCGAGGACGAAATTGTTTTAAGTTGGGTAGATTGTAAACCCCCTCACCTAAAATAGATATTTTGTGTATATTTTATATTATTATAGGTATTGAATTTCTTTAGAGTATTCTGTTATTTAATTAGCAAATAAATTTCTTAATATATTTACTTATATAAATATTTATTTAGAATCATTTTTAGGTTATTTTAGATTTTTGAAATTAATTAGGATTTATTTGGATATATATAGTCTTAATATTAGATATATGCTAATTTAGTGTTAATAGATATTAATAAGATTTTATAAATTATTTGTATTATATTTAATTATATTCAAGATTATAAATTATTGAGATAGATTCAAACTCTACTTTAAATTAATTCAAATCATGAACCTACTAGGAATACAACTTAATGTATATCATATCCTTATTTAAATTCATCATAATCCTATCCAAATTAACCAATCCTAGTTGTATTTAATTAAGTAGTCTCAACCATTATAAATACCTCATCCTTCATATTTTTCCCCAAATTCCTCTCTTTTTCGTCCAAAAATAGTCAAAATTTGTCATAAATTCAGCCTCATTTTCTACTAGTTATGACGAATTAAAAAGACGATATCTCCTAGCTCCGGACTCCAAACGAGGCCTAGTTTTTTTTGTTAGAACGATAATGAGGTTAGCTTTCTGATTATATAAATTGTTTTTCTAAATTATGAGTATTAAATTCTGGAAAATTCGTAGAGCACAGCATATCCGAAAATAGACGTATTTTGATGTTTTCGCGATTCCGGGAGAACCAGGAATCAGAATCACGAACCGTTTAAAGTTTCGGAAAGCTAATGTCGAGATCATCGACATATATTTTTCTCAGAATTTAATTTGAAGTATTTACATACTATTAATTCTGTAGAACTTCTAGGTTAGAATTTAACCATCGGTGCACAATACAAAATTTGTATGTGCCATAATTCCCAAACGAATTTGAATTCGGACGAGCCGTAAATTCCAGCATATTTTTGACGCTGAAATCTACAGGAAATCATGCATGAAAGTTGAGTTTGTGTTGGTTGACTTTTTGGTCAACAGATCGCCTCGATTTGCTTGCCATGAGTCTCGAGTTGATAAAATTCAGTTTCTTTGGACAAAATTTAGGAATTAACATAAAAATTAGAATAATAAGATTAAAATAGGATTTTAGAGTAACTATTCCAGAATTAAATAAATTAAAATAAATTATCTTTTGACGTGATAAATTTGTAATACATAGGATATTGGATTTGTTCTGCGCGACTTCTGGAGCAGGTTATTGGTACATCGCAGCTTCCTTACCAGGCAAGTGTACCTTGCCAAACTTGCAGTATATTGATTCATATTATTCTTTTGTTTTATTCCTGTGATTGTTGTGCATGCTTGACCTAGGACCGTGTGACGTACTTAGCGTCCGATTATAGTCGGGTGCCAACACCGTACGCGGTGTTGTGTAATGTCACCTAGAGATGGATACCGAGACCCGATACATTCTTGTACCTGTCTTATCAGGAACATAGACCCAGGACACTTGACACTACTCATGAGACGGAATCTTCCTGAGATATTCATGGTGATTCTGTATAGGATACAGGTGATGACATACACAGTTTACATGCTTAGATTTTATCCAGACTTGTTGCATTAGATATGATCCTGCGTATCATGGACATGAGACGTGAGATTACATTGGGTGGGGAGAGATTTACCATACAAAAGGCTGAATATATATATATAACAATTTAATGGAAGTGCCTTAGTCTCTGGAAACAGAACTTTGGTACCGTACTGGCCCTCGAGAGAATACTGCTATGGTTTCTATGACACTGATCCTGTAGTAGCCTCAGCCCGAGTATGACTAGAACTCTCACTTGCATGTCACTTAGTTGGTTATATATATTTACCCTATTTGTTTCATTACTACATTTATTTTGGCTTGTATTTTCTGTACCTTGCTGTCCCCTGAGGACCTGGATCCGGATTATGTCCCCAGATATTGCAGACGAGATCGATCCAGAGGTTTATGGAGCAGGAGCATTATCAGGAGCAGACATTGGAGCAGTACCAGATCCAGTAGACGCGTGATCACCGAGGGTATCTTCTGAGTATATACTGTTCCATACTCAGTATTTGTTGTGGTTATCTTTATTCTTGTATCTTGACAGATGTATTCAGACTCATTATCGGGTTATTTCCCCGAGTTTATATTATATTGAGATTGATCTTTCTTTATGATTCTGATATTGTTGTATTCATTTCTGTGGATGAGATTAGTATATCTAGACCCTTATTGTTGTACTACAGCTTAAGTATGCCCTGATGGATCCATTAAATTGGGTTGTCCATCGGTGCGTACTGCTGGCCATTGCCACGTGTCTAGTCCCTCGGTATTTTGGGACTGGGGCGTGACAGGAACCATCTGTACAAAGTCCTTGACTGAACCAACTCTAGCTCGCGGTACTGTAACTAGTGCCTGGACTGGTAAAGGTGCCTGTGCAGCCATTCTCTCAAGTGCTGCCAGAAATTCTTGTCTCTGCTCTACCGCTTGTTGCCTCTTCTCTACAGCCACCGCGACCGCCTGCTGTCTCTGTTCCTGCATCATCATTTGGAAGAATTGGAACAGCTCTGTCTGGCCATCCTGTGGTGTCGATGAAGCTGGAAAAGTCCCATTAGGTGAAGCGAAAAGATCAGATGGAGCTGGATTGTGAGTCTGTCCATCCGGTCCCGGAAGTCTAAGAGTCGTTGAGGCCTCCTCTCGAGTTTGGCCGTTGACTCCTGAAGGTGTGTCGCCTCCGGTGGCAGTACATACACTACGCAAATCTATCTCTCTGCAAGAGGTGAACGAAACGATTAGAAGGAATACAGAAATCAAACATGATGCAAGCATTTAAATAGGAAGGTTGAAAGGGAAGATGAGTTTTAGTCAAGCGTGGATGAGATCCTATACTCTATTCCTATACACAGGCTTGTTTGGTACAGTAACATAACCGAGACAATATATTCGAGACCTGCATGGGCCACCACAAAAATTTGTCATAACCAGTCCCAAAATACATAGGACTAGGAATACGCAACATGCCAGCCGTATGTATAAGAAAACTCTAATGTGTTGGAAGATCGTAACACATACGTATGCTGTACATGAATATCAAATCCACAAGTGGTAATATACTGTCAACACAAGTCACACGCAATCTATATCTCATCCATAGCATAACAAAGAAATAGGAAATAAATAATGAATCTCAAATATGAAGTATCAAATAATGATAGTCGGATGGAAATAAATCCACTGCCAATCGACTATACAAAGAAAACTAAATGAGCGAAGAGATCAAACTCTAATATAAGATAAATGTCAATAAAAGGAAATAGCAACTAGAATATCCATCAGCCGCGATGAATTAGGGGTACTCTGAAGGTAAGACCTCCCCAGTCTGGTATGAAGCGTCAGGTCCGGGTCCGTACTCCTGTGGATAATCCTGCCCGTCTACACTTGGAAAGGGACCAGGTCCTCAGAGGGACGTAACATGATACATAGAAGCATGCCAATAAAGTACTGAAAAATAAACATCTAAGGGTCGCCTAACCATCTATGTGAATGCACTTTGAGAACTACTTTTCAACACATAAGCTATCTGGCTAAAATGAGATTGGCATAATTCTCTCGGAGAATCAGGGGCCTACAAAGCATGACGTCTTTTGAACGTCAGAGGCCGCCTGATAGTAATAATATATATAGTGTCATTATGACCGCGCATCACCGGCGGAGCGTACGGTTTACACAAGGAAAGTACAAAGGAGCCCAAACGCCTTACTTATTGTCCTCCCCACCCCATGCTCTAAGCATGTCATATCCATGACACGATGATACCTCTAATAACTGCCAAGTCTTCTAATAATGCAAGTTCTATCAGTAGTTATCCCTATCCATCGTATGTCCCACACGTACCAGTAGCCAGCCGAGTACGCAAGTTCGTGTCCTACATGAGACTCACACTTATGTAACAACTGTGTTATGGCCAATGAAATATAATAATGTGTCACTACCACATTTTAGGAAAAAGGGTATTTTAGTAATTTCCTATTTAAATAAATATTGTGTATGGTAAATAATTTTTGTTGTATTATTTAATTGTTGTTGGATGTTATTTAATTATTTTGGACTTATTTTAGTAGACCCAACTATTTTAGTTTGGACCCATGGACCAACATGAATTAAATAGTTAGATTTGGTCCATTTAGAAAGTCCATGGTTAAGGAGATGGATTAAATTAATTAAGTGATTAGACTAGAAGCTTCCTTCCTTAATTATTTCTTCATGAGAGGCCCCAAGGGGTACATTGGACATTTTACAATTGCTTGGGGAAGGGGGCATGGCCGGCCTATATTAGAGGGGGGAAAATTTCTCTCTCCTCTCATTCTCATTCCAAATTTAGATCTAGAATTTCCCACTCCCAAATTCCCTCCATTCCCATACCAATTCTCCACCAAATTAATTCCAAATTCTTTTCAATTCACCATTAGAAAGTTGAGAAGCAAGGATCTAGAAGGAGGAAGCAAGGATCTACAAAGAGGAGCAAGGATCTACAATTTGGAAGCAAGTTCATCTCAATTGGAGGTTTCATTGGGAATCCATCTCCCAATAGGAATAATTTAGTTTTTTTCATTAAAATAGCTTCTAAATCTGAGATTTAATCATGTAAAATCAACCCATATGTATGTACTATCCATAGGACTTTATTTTATGTTCAAAGGAGACCCATGGAGAAAGTTATGGTACTTTTTGTGTCAATTTTGTTGGAATTCCGAATTTACATTTTGTTGTGTGTGTCAATTGATCCTATAGATCAATTGGGCATGTGATTATGTGTTTGGGGCTTGTGTCGTGTCCATATTTGGGTACATGTGGTTCGTATCCCAACTATTTGGTGATACGTGTCATTTTGGGGGCTTCCTCCGACACGGGGCTTTGTACATGTCGTATTTTGACACGGACACATAGATCTACTTTTGACACTTTGATTTATTCATAAATATTATTTGTGACATGTTTGTGTCCTTCGAGGTGCAATTGGTTGTGTGTTGGACTCGTGTCACATGCGTATCCTAGATCTAGTGGGATACGGTGTGATACTCTCCAATTTGATGTGTTTATGTGTAGATCTAATTATTTATACTTTAAATTCTTCATTTATAATTAGTAAATATATATAGATATTATATATTTATTTTAGTGTATTTATTATGGTATTTATTGTAGCATAGATCTATATATTTCTATGTGTTCTAATGTGGTGTATAAATATATGTATGTAGCTTTCTTGCATGCAAATATATATGTACTTATGTTAATAACATAAATTATACATAAAGGTTTTGTAAAATATATTTATGTGTAATTATATTATTTATAATTATTATATAATTATTTGTATATTAATGAATGTATTTTTATGTGTGCTTCTAGCCATGTAAAATATGTACATTAATATGTGCATTGTGTTTAGTAATTATTAATATTTAAATGTGCAAGTTTAGTGTATATATATATATATATGTATATATATATATATATATATATATATATGTGTGTGTGCTTTTGTGTAGTATAATACTAGTAGTGATATATTATTTTATTTGTATAAATATTGGTTTGTATATACATTATATTAGAGTGTATTATATTGTATTATTAGTATACTTTGTGTGGGTACCAATTGGGATCAAGACCTTGATTCCTAATTGTGTATTTTATTCTATATTATTTATATAGTTGTCTTGTGAGGTTGACCTTGGTTTGACCATGTTTGACTTTAGTTGACTTTAGAGTTGACCATAGTTGACCTTTGACTTAGAATTTATTTATTGACCTAGAAGTTGACTAGTTTGACTTGTTCTCTTTCCGGGACCTTGTTTTAATGTGGTATTCTATATCTAGGTCTTCGAGGTACCGAGTCAGACATCTGTGAGACTGTTCTTTGGACTTCAGGCGAGTACATTCTCTGATAGTTTATCATTTATGATATCCTCTATGTTCGTTGTATCTAGTGTAGATATACATGTTTCTCTTGACACTATGGTTACACGGATTGGTATATCCGGATCTCGTCATGAGATGTTATTTCTTGGTATATGGTGTATATGGTGCAAATATTATTTCATTGGTTATCTTGTACATGTACAGACACCGATTTTCGGGAGGAGTCGCTCTCTTCTTGGGGAATCTAGTGCCATAGCATACCGTAGTTGGATCTATTATACCAGTTGGGGGTGGAGAGTATTAGTATAGATATGTGATCAAATCCCTATTGAATAAAGTATTGGTAAGCGAATAGTGTTGATCATGCACCGCACGTATGATTAGCCAGGCTGCATTGTATCTTGCCCAAGCCGATCACATGTTAAGATAGTACTCACACACTTAGTTATTAGTATTATTGTTTCATTGGCATATTGTTCATTATTGTATTTCTTTCTAGTATTTCCTTATTGTCTATATATCTCTTGTATCTATTTTGTGCATCTTGTTTATCCACAGCTATTTACTGTTACATAGTTTTTATCATGGATTAGAACTGCTGTTAGAGATGTACTCTGCTCCTTTCCTGACTGGATATATTTTTCCAGATGACACTGAGGAGTACCCTACCTATTATGGACCCCAGGATGTTGTGGGTTTAGATTCTGAGACTCTGGCTCAAGAGGGACTTATCCCAACTGAGACAATTGACCCCGGAGTGTAGCTTTGTAGTATGATAGTATTCTTTTGTACTGGATTTGTCTCCAGCTTATTTTGTTACTCTTCAGACTCATTGATGTATTATTTTAAACTCATGAGTTGTATGATGACTATTCTATTCTTATCTGATTCGTGCTCATTCTATCTTAGTTCTGTGATTGAGTATTCTATCATTATTGGTGGTTCATTACTTTAGATAGACTATCTAGACAGCGTTCTACCGCCGATTCTGCGGCGTAGGCTGGGCGTTGTTTCCGACTAGTATCCTTACATCGGGTACGGGTCGTGACACGTTTTTGGTGGTGGCCCATGCAGGTCTAGCTTCACAAGTATGTGATATCGTGGTAGTGCGACAACTTAGTTGTACTACTGCGAGCCTGCGATAGGATATAGGATATAGGCTGAGATACTCAATCACATCTAGGAAAATTCTTTTGATTCAACTATTCTCCTTTGACATTGATACTTGATCCCTTAAACTGTCATTTCCTTGATATCTTACATCTTGTGCCATATTGATTCTTTCTTTCGCTTTGTCTCAGGATGCCGCCTAAGACTAGATCACAGCAGGGGAGAGCAGCTTCTGAGAGGTCTACGACATCCCGAGGGCCTACACCAGTCACTTCTCCAGTGATTAGAGTGTCAGCTGCTTTCGGAGGTCCACCACCTACTCAGAGGACTGTGCCAGCTGTATCTGAGGGGCTTCCACCTCCACCTCCTGTGCCAGCAGAGGCGTCACAGATATTTACACTATTTCGTGAGATGCTCGAGGCACAGAGGGCTCAGTCAGAGGCACATCAGAGGCAGACCGACGTCCTACGGCAGGGCATCGAGAGTGCTCATCAGCTTGCTCGTACTGTAGTTGAGAGAGGAGTTCCGATCCAGCAGCAGGTTGTTCCTCAAGTTGCTCAGCTTCGGCCAGGCAACATTCAGGACTTCAAGAAACTGGAGCCTAGGGTTTTCAAGGGGACGGAGGGCATCGTCTATGCTGATGATTGGCTCGAGGACATTGAGCGTCTTATGAGGGTGTCCCGTCTTTCTGAAGATCTGAAGGTTGAGGCGGTAGGACTTCAACTGTTCGACGTCGCTCGCACTTGGTTCAGGAATGAGCCAGTTCTGGTTGACGTAGGACAATCTTGGGAGGTATTCAAGGACCTTTTCAAGAAGAAGTTTTTCGCCCGGATAGACAGGCTTGACTTGGGGAGACAATTTGAGAGTCTCATTCAGGGGAGCATGTCTGTGGAGGAATACGCTGCGAAGTTCGGTAGGTTGAGCCAATTTACAGAGTATTTGGTGAGAGAGCCGGAGGTTCGAGCTATTCGTTTCCGAGAGGGTCTAAACTGGGAAGTGAAGATTCTCATTCCGTCTTTTTATGAGACATACTCGGAGATACTTGCGGAGGCACGCAAGGTTGAGCGGGATCTGGGTTTGAAGACCAAGAGAGACCGCGATTCTTTTCTGGGGGCCAACGGCAGTGCAGTATCTGCCAAACGTCCTCATTTCCAGTCCAGACCTTTCCAGCAGCCACAGCAGAACCAGACTACAGCTAGAGCGCCTTTTCACCAGGCACCTCAGTAGCAGAGACAGTTACAGCAAGCTCCATACAACTTCTGCAAGAAGCCCGGCCATATCTGGGAAGTTTGCAGAAGGAGGCTAGGAGTTTGTATTGTGGTACTGAAGGGCATCAATCAAGGGAGTATCCTCATCGTGCAGTTTAGGGAGCAGCTCCAGCTCCGAGGACACAGACGAGACCACCTGCAGCACAGCCGAGGGGACCGCTTCCGACACAGCAGCAGCGTTTTGTCCAGCATCAACAGCAGGGAGGTGCTCGACAGAGACGAGCGTTTGCTATGACCGTCGAAGAGGAGGAACCCACCGGAGATGTCATCGCAGGTTCTATTCTTCTTGATTCTATTCCAGCTTTAGCTTTGTTTGATAGTGGTGCTTCACATAGTTTTGTATCTGTTTCTTTTGCTCTGAAGCATGGTTTGGTAGCTGAGTCTTTGCTTAGGACTTGCAAGATCATGACCGGGGGAGGCATTATCCTGGTTAATGATATTTGCAAGGATCGGAGAGTTACTCTGGGAGGCCGGGAGTTGAGTGCGTGTCTACTTGTAATGCCACTTTCGAGCTACGACATTGTACTTGGGATGGATTGGTTGAGTAGGCACCGGGCTAGCATAGACTGTAGAGGAGGTAGAATTTTGTTTGGTTCGCCAGGAGAGCCAGAGTTCGAGTTTGCTAGAGGAGCTGCGGAGCAGGGGGAAGGCATTATTTGTGGAGCTATGGTGGAAGGCAAGGAGTTGCCGCATCCGTTGATAGCAGAATTTTTGGATGTGTTTCCTGAGAAATTGCCAAGATTGCCACCAGATCGAGATGTTGAATTTTCTATAGACTTGGTGCCAGGTGCAGAACCAATTTCGCAGCATGTCTATAGAGTAAACAACATCGAGCTGGTCGAGTTGAAGAAGCAGGTGAACGAATTGCAGGATAAGGGGTTTATCAGATCGAGTTCTTCACCATGGGGAGCCTCGGTATTGTTTGTACCGAAGAAGGATGGATCGGTGCGCATGTGCATCGATTACAGGGCTTTGAATAATCTCACTATCAAGAATAAGTATCCTTTGCCACTAATTGATGATCTGTTTGATCAGTTGAGTGGTGCGAAGGTATTTTCTAAGATAGATTTGAGATCAGGCTACCATCAGGTAAAGGTGAAGCCGGAGGACATACCGAAGACTGCTTTTAGAACTCAGTATGGTCAGTATGAGTTTATGGTAATGCCGTTTGGTTTGACTAATGCACCAGCGGTATTTATGAACTTGATGAACAAGGTGTTCCACCAGTACCTTGACAAGTTCCTGGTGGTGTTCATCGACGACATACTCATATACTCGAGGACACCGGAGGAGCATGAGGAGCATTTGAGGATTGTGTTGGAAGTGCTGAGGAAGGAGAAGCTCTATGGGAAGTTGTCCAAATGTGAGTTTTTCTTGGACAAGGTAGAATTCTTGGGGCATGTTGTGACTGGTGATGGTATTTCAGTGGATCCGAAGAAGATTTCAGCAGTGGAATCTTGGAAGACTCCGAGTTCGGTAACAGAGATCAGGAGTTTCTTGGGATTGGCAGGCTACTACAGGAAGTTTGTGCAAGATTTTTCGAGGATTGCCGAGCCGATGACCAGACTCACAAGGAAGGATATGGAGTTGGTTTGGACGGAGGATTGCCAGGTTGCTTTTGAGGAATTGAAGAAGAGGTTGATGTCTGCTCCTATTTTGACGTTGCCATCAGGGTCCGGAGGTTTCACTATTTATAGTGATGCTTCGGGAAAGGATTTAGGTTGTGTTCTTCAGCAGCATAGGAAAGTGATTGCCTATGCATCCAGGCAATTGCGTCCTCATGAAAAGAACTATCCTACCCATGATTTGGAGTTGGCAGCTGTCATATTCGCCCTGAAGTTGTGAAAACATTATTTGTACGGAGAGCGTGTGGAGATCTTCACAGATCACAAAAGCTTGAAGTACGTTTTCACGCAGAAGGAGTTGAACATGAGGCAGCGTCGGTAGTTGGAACTGATGAAGGATTTTGATATCTCTTTGCAATATCATCTTGGGAAAGCCAATGTAGTTGCCGATGCTTTGAGCAGGTATCCGGTAGCTATGTTCTTGACGCAGGATCGATATTTGTTGGAGGACTTGGAGAGCTTGGGCATTGAGGTGATTGTTCCTGGGTGTGCTATGCAGATGTGGGGATTGCAGATACACTCAGATTTGATGGACAGGATTAAGGCAGCACAATATGATGATGTATCTTTGAGGAGTATCAGAGCTCAAGTGAGAGCAGGATTGGAGGATGATTTCACTATTTCAGAGGATGGATCTTTGAGGCATGGAGTTAGATTGTGTGTGCCTAGTGGGGAGTTGCGTGAGGAGGTGTTGCAGGAAGCGCATCGCTCTCAGTATTACATACATCAAGGTGCTAACAAGATGTATCGGGATATGCGAGAGAGTGTGTGGTGGTATGGCATGAAGAGAGAAGTGGCACCGTTTGTATCCAGATGCTTAGTGTGCCAGCAGGTGAAAGCCGAGAGGCAGAGGCCAGGAGGGTTACTTCAGCCATTATCCATTCCAGAGTGGAAGTGGGAACACATTACTATGTATTTTGTGTCCGGACTTCCACGATCTCTAGAAGGAAAAGACGCGATTTGGGTCATTGTTGATAGGTTGACCAAATCGGCCCACTTTTTGCCTTTCAAGGTGGGTTTGTCTACGGAGAAGCTGGCAGAGATGTATGTGAGGTAGATCGTTAGGATACATGGAGTTCCCGTCAGCATAGTCTCAGATCGGGATAGTCGTTTCACTTCTTATTTCTGGAGGAGTTTGCAGGAGAGTTTGGGCACTCAGCTCAAATTTAGTACTGCATATCATCCCCAGACAGATGGGCAGTCTGAGCGAACTATCCAGACTCTCGAGGATATGTTGCGCACTTGTGTACTAGATTTCGGGGGTTCTTGGGAGGACCATCTCCATTTGGTAGAGTTTGCTTACAACAACAGTTACCAGGCCAGTATAGAGATGTCACCTTTTGAAGCTCTATATGGTCGGAGGTGTCGTACTCCTTTGTCTTGGGACGATGTTGGAGAGAGAGTTTTGCTTGGGCCAGAGATGGTTGTGGATGCAGCGGAGAAGGTTCAGTTGATCAGAGACAGACTTCGAGTGGCGCAGGACAGACAGCGGCATTGGGCCGATAGCCATCGGAGACCTTTGGAGTTCGAGGTATAGTTTAGATTTTGTTTGTGCTTGTTCTTGTTTGTTATAGATTAAGTTCTTAAGATGGTGTTTTGTTCTAGGTGGGTGGTTTGGTGTTTCTGAGGATTTCTTCGACACGAGGCACGATTCGCTTCGGTGGAGGCGGAAAGCTTAGTCCGCGATTCATCGGACCTTTCACTATTCTAGAGAGGGTCGGTGCAGTTGCTTATAGACTAGACTTGCCACCTGCATTGGAGGGAGTGCACAACGTGTTTTATGTGTCGCAGTTGAGACGATACGTGGCAGATCCTAGTCATGTATTGGATCACTCAGAGATAGAGGTGGGTCCTACTCTTAGCTATCCAGAGCAGCCTGTTGAGATTCTGGATCGGAGAGAGAAGGTGCTGAGGAACCAGACTATTCCTTTGGTGCGTATTGCATGGAGGCATCACTCTCCGGGGGAGTCTACCTGGGAGAGAGAGGATGACATGCGAGAGCGTTATCCATATTTGTTTGTACCTTGAGGTATGTTATTTTCTAGTTATGTTCTGTTCATTAGTTAATTGTGATTCTTTAGTTCTGTTCTGTGATTTTCTGGGGGTAGTTTTCATCTTTAAATTTTGAGGACGAAATTATTTTAAGGAGGGTAGACTTGTCACTACCATATTTTAGGAAAAAGGGTATTTTAGTAATTTCCTATTTAAATAAATATTGTGTATGGTAAATAATTTTTGTTGTATTATTTAATTGTTGTTGGATGTTATTTAATTATTTTGGACTTATTTTAGTAGACCCAACTATTTTAGTTTGGACCCATTGACCAATATGAATTAAATAGTTAGATTTGGCCCATTTAGAAAGCCCATGGTTAAGGAGATGGATTAAATTAATTAAGTGATTAGACTAGAAGCTTCCTTCCTTAATTATTTCTTCATGAGAGGCCCCAAGGGGTACATTGGACATTTTACAATTGCTTGGGGAAGGGGGCATGGCCGGCCTATATTAGAGGGGGGGAAATTTCTCTCTCCTCTCATTCTCATTCCAAATTTAGATCTAGAATTTTTTACTCCCAAATTCCCTTCATTCCCATTCCAATTCTCCACCAAATTCATTCCAAATTCTTCCCAATTCACCATTAGAAAGTTGAGAAGCAAGGATCTAGAAGGAGGAAGCAAGGATCTACAAAGAGGAGCAAGGATCTACAATTTGGAAGCAAGTTCATCTCAATTGGAGGTTTCATTGAGAATCCATCTCCCAATAGGTATAATTCAGTTTTTTCATTAAAATAGCTTCTAAATCTGAGATTTAATCATGTAAAATTAACCCATATGTATGTACTACCCATAGGACTTTGTTTTATGTTCAAAGGAGACCCATGGAGAAAGTTATGGTACTTTTTGTGTCAATTTTGTTGGAATTCCGAATTTATATTTTGTTGTGTGTGTCAATTGATCCTATAGATCAATTGGGCATGTGATTATGTGTTTGGGGCTTGTGTCGTGTCCATATTCGGGTACATGTGGTTCGTATCCTAACTATTTGGTGATACGTGTCATTTTGGGGGATTCCTCCGACACGGGGCTTTGTACATGTCGTATTTTGACACGGACACATAGATCTACTTTTGACACTTTGATTTATTCATAAATATTATTTGTGACATATTTGTGTCCTTCGGGGTACAATTGGTTGTGTGTTGGACTCATGTCACATGCGTATCCTAGATCTAGTGGGATACGGTGTGATACTCTCCAATTTGGTGTGTTTATGTGTAGATCTAATTATTTATACTTTAAATTCTTCATTTATAATTAGTAAATATATATAGATATTATATATTTATTTTAGTGTATTTATTATGTTATTTATTGTAGCATAGATCTATATATTTCTATGTGTTCTAATGTGGTGTATAAATATATGTATGTAGCTTTCTTGCATGCAAATATATATGTACTTATGTTAATAACATAAATTATACATAAAGATTTTGTAAAATATATTTATGTGTAATTATATTATTTATAATTATTATATAATTATTTGTATATTAATGAATGTATTTTTATGTGTGCTTCTAGCCATGTAAAATATGTACATTAATATGTGCATTGTGTTTAGTAATTATTAATATTTAAATGTGCAAGTTTAGTGTATATATATATATATATATATATATATATATATATATATATATATATATATATATATATATATATATATTAGTAATTATTAATATTTAAATGTGCAAGTTTAGTGTATATATATATATATATATATATATATATATATATATATATATATATATATATATATATATATATATATATATATATATATGTGTGTGTGTGTGTGTGTGTGTGTGCTTTTGTGTAGTATAATACTAGTAGTGATATATTATTTTATTTGTATAAATATTGGTTTGTATATACATTATATTAGAGTGTATTATATTGTATTATTAGTATACTTTGTGTGGGTACCAATTGGGATCAAGACCTTGATTCCTAATTGTGTATTTTATTCTATATTATTTATATAGTTGTCTTGTGAGGTTGACCTTGGTTTGACCATGTTTGACTTTAGTTGACTTTAGAGTTGACCATAGTTGACCTTTGACTTAGAATTTATTTATTGACCTAGAAGTTGACTAGTTTGACTTGTTCTCTTTCCGGGACCTTGTTTTAATGTGGTATTCTATATCTAGGTCTTCGAGGTACCGAGTCAGACATCTGTGAGACTGTTCTTTGGACTTCAGGCGAGTACATTCTCTGATAGTTTCTCATTTATGATATCCTCTATGTTCGTTGTATCTAGTGTAGATATACATGTTTCTCTTGACACTATGGTTACACGGATTGGTATATCCGGATCTCGTCATGAGATGTTATTTCTTGGTATATGGTGTATATGGTGCAAGTATTGTTTCATTGATTATCTTGTACATGTACAGACACCGATTTTCGGGAGGAGTCGCTCTCTTCTTGGGGAATCTAGTGCCATAGCATACCGTGGTTGGATCTATTATACCAGTTGGGGGTGGGGAGTATTAGTATAGATATGTGATCAAATCCCTATTGAATAAAGTATTGGTAAGCGAATAGTGTTGATCATGCACCGCACGTATGATTAGCCAGGCCGCATTGTATCTTGCCCAAGTCGATCACATGTTAAGCTAGTACTCACACACTTAGTCATTAGTATTATTGTTTCATTGGCATATTGTTCATTATTGTATTTCTTTCCAGTATTTCCTTATTGTCTATATATCTCTTGTATCTATTTTGTGCATCTTGTTTATCCACAGCTATTTACTGTTACATAATTTTTATCATGGATTAGAACTGCTGTTAGAGATGTACTCTGCTCCTTTCCTGACTAGATATATTTTTCCAGATGACACTGAGGAGTACCCTACCTATTATGGACCCCAGGATGTTGTGGGTTTAGATTCTGAGACCCTGGCTCAAGAGGGACTTATCCCAACTGAGACAGTTGACCCTGGAGTGTAGCTTTGTAGTATGATAGTATTCTTTTGTACTGGATTTGTCTCCAGCTTATTTTGTTACTCTTCAGACTCATTGATATATTATTTTAAACTCATGAGTTGTATGATGACTATTCTATTCTTATCTGATTCGTGCTCATTCTATCTTAGTTCTGTGATTGAGTATTCTATCATTATTGGTGGTTCATTACTTTAGATAGACTATCTAGACAGCGTTCTACCGCCGATTCTGCAGCGTAGGCTGGGCGTTGTTTCTGACTAGTATCCTTACATCGGGTACGGGTCGTGACATAATGCCTCATGATAATGGGTGGTCTCATAAAGCTAGGTCAACATGCATATATATAATAAAAACAGAATACGACGCCATCGTTGTTGCACCCAAGTTATTCTTGGACGCGCAGTTTATATAGCAGTTAAAATATATGAACTAAATGACAAAAATAAAATGCATGCACCATATGAAATATAAATCACAGTACAATGGCAAGGTATACTTGCCTGGCAAACAATCTGCGTAGTGTAAGCGTCCAGACGTCAAGTACACTTGATCAGAAACTATGGCCTCCGAATAAACGTCTCCGGATGCTGAGATAAACACTACCCTTTCGTCCAATTTGGACACAGGGACAAAACGGTAATTTTGGATCAAAGCGGGTCCACATGTGGGCCATTTTGCACCGAAAAGCATGCCAAAGGTAAGGTCTCTAGATGGGACAAATTATAGGTCAAACAAATTCTAAACGTCAATACGAACTCAACGGTATCTCCAATTTTGGATTTCGATGAGCCGAACACAAATTCGCCCTTAAAGTCAACCGTGGGGTCCGCAAATAGGCGGCCTCGTCAACTGTCTCAGAATCACGTAAAACTTGGGTCACAGGACCAGCGTGATACCACAAATCCAATGGCGCAAGTTAATTCCGACGCGCACACACGTCTAAATCAGTTTCTGCAAAAGCCCACACGTCAGGACATACCATACGCTTCTTTCGGTACAATTGGTACGTGATGGGGCGGTCCCGTTTGGCGGGGTGCGCTCCGTATCACAATTTCTAATATTTTAAAAATAAGTTTTTCTCAGTTTTCAACCTAATTTATCTCTAATTCTAACACAAAATAAAATAAACTAATTAACAAGAAATGATCTTGGTTATATAGACTTCACATAGCAAAAAGTATATTTCAATTTGGAGGTCTATGGTGGAAGATATCAGTCTCTAAACATAGGTCATTGAAACAGTTCATAACAGTTAAAATTTATGGGTTTTCCTCAACTTGGCTTCGATTTCTACCTAGTGTTAAACGTTGTTCGATGGAAACTAATTAACAGAGTTGAGAGGGGGATAGGTTGTGATCATACCGGCGAAGACGGATTTGAAAGTGATCGAGAGACGAGGCAAAAAATGGCGCGTGAAGTAGGGGTCATCGCTTCCTGGTGCTGCGGATGCTTGCGCGGTTGCGCGGGCGACGTTGACGTGGCCGGCCGGCGGCGCTGGGTTCTGATGGCTGCGCGGAGGGGCGAAAGTTGACACTGGGGTGTGGGCGATTAGATTAGGGTTAGGGTTTTGGTTTATAGCATGGGAATATATATATATATATATATATATATATATATATATATATATATATATATATATATATATATATAGGGAAAGAGGTGGGGTTGAGATGAGAAGGGTCGCCGCCGCGGGGTTCTAATCGCGGGTTAGGTTGGACGTTTGGTTTCAGGGGTTTAGGTATATTGGATGTGGTTGCCTTTTGGCTTGGGAATTAGTCTTAGGCTACCGTGGGTTAGTTTAGGCTTAGGGTTTAGGGATTAAGTTATGGGTTTTAGTTTTTTTTTCTTTTCTTTTTCTTTACTTAATACTATATATTTGTATATATATGTATATATATGGTATAAAAATTCCAGAAAATTTATTAGTACCTTCTGAAAATCCAACACCCTTCTACCTGGATTCCTAAAATAAAATAAGATAGAAATAATAGTTTTGCTCACAAATTTTAAATGAGTAATGATCTAAGTAATTAAATCACTAAATTTTATTTTCTAATTAACTAAAAAATAATGTAATTAAATTAAATAATTAATTATATAAATATAATATTTTAAATTTGGGAGTTTTATAAAATACGCTCTAGTGCAACGAATTATCTGAAAATATTAAGTGTTATATAAATACTAAATTTAGTCATAAACAAATCTTACTAATTAAAATACATACCCGCATTTCATCTACATCAACCTCCTCGTCAATAGTGTGATGTAGGTCCATGAAGTTGCCACGAAGCCATGTAAACTTCACAAAATTGCCGTCTTTTTTACCAGATGTAGGGGTAACACCGAGATATCTCCTGATCAGATCCCTTTAAGTGCGGGTCAAAATATATAGCGTCACCTTTAATAGGTAACCCTAGTATATTTGTCACATCAAATAGGGTGATCGTCATCTCACCGAATGGGAGTTGGAAAGTGTTGCGTTCAGGCCACCAACGTTCCGCAAGACTTACAACTAGATGAAGATCGTGGATTAAATATCTAACCCGATCTATATAGTGGAATCCAAAGGATTACACCAAAGCCTTTTGGACAGAATTTAGCTCCCACGTATGATAGTTTCTTTCGGTCCGCCAATGTATATGGATCCAGATTCGTAAACCAAGATCATTGTCGTATAACTATAAAAAATATATGCATTATATTTTATGTGTATATTACTTAACTTGCAAATTTATAATTTAAAAAATTACCTCTCCAGTAAATAT